>CATIWC010000913.1:0-76591 GCA_948472305.1 Vicia faba | reverse complement strand
GATTTATTAAATAAATTAAATAGTTAGATAATTATTTTACACTTTTTTACAAGTAGAAATAAAATGTATAGTAGTTGAGATTTGAAAGAATGTCTAGAATGGTATGTTACATCTTCTTTTTATATTAAAGAGAGATCAAATTATTTTTTTTAAAATAAATATATGAGATGCTTTTGATATAAATACCTCAGTTTTTTTTTCTGATTCACATAAAAATTTCTTCAGCTTGAAGAATAATGTTGGTTTCCTTTCATCTTCTTTCCAAGCTTTCTCCACCATTTCTCTCTCTAAAGTAGGCCCTTAGAAAGTAAGTAAATGAAGTGAAACAAACCCTAAATACTATTTAAGGGTGAAATGGAAAAGTATCCATTTCTACTTAATTGACCCTAATCTTTTAAAAAATACCAATTAATATAAGATATTACCACTAATCACTGAATTGCTTTACACTAATAGTTTATAGTGAATTAATTAGTTAATAGTCATATCAGAAAAAATATATAGTACTTTTCAAATTTTATATAATAAAATAATGATGGAATATATGTTTATGAATGATGTAAAAGAAGTATAAATATTAATGATTCAGATAGGAAGAAATATTTATCATTTATTAAAATTTATATAATTAAAATAATGGTTGAACAAAAAACAAAACAATGATTTAAATATGGGAAACAAAATATTTTTTATCCAAGTACAAAAAAAGTGTTACTTATTAAAAAAAGTGATACGAAATGTCATAAAAATTAAACAACTTAAATTCTTCTAACAAACTGGCTTTTACAATATCTAATAATATTTTTATTTGTGTCACATAAATTTTTATGTCAATTAACAAAAAGAAATATATTAGAATATTATGTAATGAATCCATGTTTTATTCAAATTTTTCCGAGTTTCCTCGCACCATTTTCTTATACTCGCACATTTTTTTTAATAAAAGAAAGTAGATTTATTTATAAAACTATAAATAAGTTAAGTTACTCAAATATTAACATTTGAATTGATAAACTATCTCTATTCCAATTTTACTAGTAGAATGTCATTAACCCTATATTTCAAATTTGAGAATCAAATATAAATCATTAAACTTCATAATAATTATAATTTTTTTAATTAAATATTAATTTAAAGAAAATATAAAATTACAATTAATTTATTATTAATTTTAAACAAAAAATTAGTTTTAAGTTTTAAATAAAACCCACACAATTTTAGTAAAAATCAGATTATTTATCCCTCGATTTATTAAAAAAATTAAATAGTTAGATAATTTATTTTACACTTTTTTACAAGTAGAAATAAAATGTATAGTAGTTGAGATTTGAAGAATGTCTAGAATGGTATGTTACATCTTCTTTTTATATAAAAGAGAGATCAAATTATTTTTTTAAAAATAAATATATGAGATGCTTTGGTATAAAATCCTCAGTTTTTTTTTCTGATTCACATAAAAATTTCTTCAGCTTGAAGAATAATGTTGGTTTCCTTTCATCTTCTTTCCCAGCTTTCTCCACCATTTCTCTCTCTAAAGTAGGCCCTTAGAAAGTAAGTAAATGAAGTGAAACAAACCCTAAATACTATTTAAGGGTGAAATGGAAAAAGTATCCATTTCTCCTTAATTGACCTAATCTTTAAAAAAAATTACCAATTAATATAAGATATTACCACTAATCACTGAATTGCTTACACTAATAGTTTATTAGTGAATTAATTAGTTAATAGTCATATCAGAAAAAATATATAGTACTTTTCAAAATTTATATAATAAAATAATGATGGAATATATGTTTATGAATGATGTAAATAGAAGTATAAATATTAATGATTCAGATAGGAAGAAATATTTATCATTTATTAAAATTTATATAAATAAAATAATGGTTGAACAAAAAACAAAACAATGATTTAAATATGGGAAACAAAATATTTTTTATCCAAGTACAAAAAAGTGTTACTTATTAAAAAAAGTGATACGAAATGTCATAAAAATTAAACAACTTAAATTCTTCTAACAAACTGGCTTTTACAATATCTAATAATAATTTTTATTTGTTTCACATAAATTTTCAAGTCAATTAACAAAAAGTAATATATTAGAATATTATGTAATGAAGATGAATCCATGTTTTATTCAAATTTTTCCGAGTTTCCTCGCACCATTTTCTAATACTCGCACATTTTTTTAATAAAAAAAAGTAGATTTTATTTATAAAACTATAAAATAAGTTAAGTTACTCAAATATTAACATTTGAATTGATAAACTATCTCTATTCCAATTTTACTAGTAGAATGTCATTGACCCCTATATTTCAAATTTGTGAATCAATATAAATCATTAAACTCATAATAATTATAATTTTTTAATTAAATATTAATTTAAAGAAAATATAAAATTACAATTAATTTATTATTAATTTTAAACAAAAATTAGTTTTTAAGTTTTAATAAAACCCACACAATTTTAGTAAAAATCAGATTATTTATCCCTCGATTTATTAAATAAATTAAATAGTTAGATAATTTATTTTACACTTTTTTTACAAGTAGAAATAAAATGTATAGTAGTTGAGATTTGAAGAATGTCTAGAATGGTATGTTACATCTTCTTTTTATATAAAAGAGAGATCAAATTATTTTTTTTTAAATAAATATATGAGATGCTTTGGTATAAATCCTCAGTTTTTTTTCTGATTCACATAAAAATTTCTTCAGCTTGAAGAATAATGTTGGTTTCCTTTCATCTTCTTTCCAAGCTTTCTCCACCATTTCTCTCTCTAAAGTAGGCCCTTAGAAAGTAAGTAAATGAAGTGAAACAAACCCTAAATACTATTTAAGGGTGAAATGGAAAAGTATCCATTTCTACTTAATTGACCTAATCTTTAAAAAAAATACCAATTAATATAAGATATTACCACTAATCACTGAATTGCTTACACTAATAGTTTATTAGTGAATTAATTAGTTAATAGTCATATCAGAAAAATATATAGTACTTTTCAAAATTTATATAATAAAATAATGATGGAATATATGTTTATGAATGATGTAAATAGAAGTATAAATATTAATGATTCAGATAGGGAAGAAATATTTATCATTTATTAAAATTTATATAATTAAAATAATGGTTGAACAAAAAACAAAACAATGATTTAAATATGGTAAACAAAATATTTTTTTATCCAAGTACAAAAAAAGTGTTACTTATTAAAAAAAAAGTGATACGAAATGTCATAAAAATTAAACAACTTAAATTCTTCTAACAAACTGGCTTTTACAATATCTAATAATATTTTTATTTGTGTCACATAAATTTTTTATGTCAATTACAAAAAGAAATATATTAGAATATTATGTAATGAATCCATGTTTTATTCAAATTTTTCCGAGTTTCCTCGCACCATTTTCTTATACTCGCACATTTTTTTAATAAAAGAAAGTAGATTTATTTATAAAAACTATAAAATAAGTTAAGTTACTCAAATATTAACATTTGAATTGATAAACTATCTCTATTCCAATTTTACTAGTAGAATGTCATTAACCCTATATTTCAAATTTTGAGAATCAAATATAAATCAATTAAACTCATAATAATTATAATTTTTTTAATTAAATATTAATTTAAAGAAAAATATAAAATTACAATTAATTTATTATTAATTTTAAACAAAAATTAGTTTTAAGTTTTAAATAAAACCCACACAATTTTAGTAAAAATCAGATTATTTATCCCTCGATTTATTAAAAAAATTAAATAGTTAGATAATTTATTTTACACTTTTTTACAAGTAGAAATAAAATGTATAGTAGTTGAGATTTGAAGAATGTCTAGAATGGTAATGTTACATCTTCTTTTTATATAAAAGAGAGATCAAATTATTTTTTTTAAAAATAAATATATGAGATGCTTTGGTATAAATCCTCAGTTTTTTTTTCTGATTCACATAAAAAGTTCTTCAGCTTTGAAGAATAATGTTGGTTTCCTTTCATCTTCTTTCCAGCTTTCTCCACCATTTCTCTCTCTAAAGTAGGCCCTTAGAAAGTAAGTAAATGAAGTGAAACAAACCCTAAATACTATTTAAGGGTGAAATGGAAAAGTATCCATTTCTACCTTAATTGACCTAATCTTTAAAAAAAATACCAATTAATATAAGATATTACCACTAATCACTGAATTGCTTACACTAATAGTTTATTAGTGAATTAATTAGTTAATAGTCATATCAGAAAAAATATATAGTACTTTTCAAAATTTATATAATAAAATAATGATGGAAATATATGTTTATGAATGATGTAAATAGAAGTATAAATATTAATGATTCAGATAGGAAGAAATATTTATCATTTATTAAAATTTATATAATTAAAATAATGGTTGAACAAAAAACAAAACAATGATTTAAATATGGGAAACAAAATATTTTTTATCCAAGTACAAAAAAAGTGTTACTTATTAAAAAAAGTGATACGAAATGTCATAAAAATTAAACAACTTAAATTCTTCTAACAAACTGGCTTTTACAATATCTAATATATTTTTTATTTGTTTCACATAAATTTTCAAGTCAATTAACAAAAAGAAATATATTTAGAATATTATGTAATGAAGATGAATCCATGTTTTATTCAAATTTTTCCGAGTTTCTCGCACCATTTTCTAATACTCGCACATTTTTTTAATAAAAAAAAGTAGATTTATTTATAAAACTATAAAATAAGTTAAGTTACCTCAATATTAACATTTGAATAGATAAACTATCTCTATTCCAATTTTACTAGTAGAATGTCATTGACCCTATATTTCAAATTTGTGAATCAAATATAAATCATTAAACTCATAATAATTATAATTTTTTAATTAAATATTAATTTAAAGAAAATATAAAATTACAATTAATTTATTATTAATTTTAAACAAAAATTAGTTTTAAGTTTTTAAATAAAACCCACACAATTTTAGTAAAAATCAGATTATTTATCCCTCGATTTATTAAATAAATTAAATAGTTAGATAATTTATTTTACACTTTTTTACAAGTAGAAATAAAATGTATAGTAGTTGAGATTTGAAGAATGTCTAGAATGGTATGTTACATCTTCTTTTTATATAAAAGAGAGATCAAATTATTTTTTTTAAAATAAATATATGAGATGCTTTGATATAAATCCTCAGTTTTTTTTTTCTGATTCACATAAAAATTTCTTCAGCTTGAAGAATAATGTTGGTTTCCTTTCATCTTCTTTCCAAGCTTTCTCCACCATTTCTCTCTCTAAAGTAGGCCCTTAGAAAGTAAGTAAATGAAGGTCAAACAAACCCTAAATACTATTTAAGGGTGAAATGGAAAAGTATCCATTTCTACTTAATTGACCTAATCTTTAAAAAAAATAACCAATTAATATAAGATATTACCACTATTCACTGAATTGCTTACACTAATAGTTTATTAGTGAATTAATTAGTTAATAGTCATATCAGAAAAATATATAGTACTTTTCAAAATTTATATAATAAAATAATGATGGAATATATGTTTATGAATGATGTAAATAGAAGTATAAATATTAATGATTCAGATAGGAAGAAATATTTATCATTTATTAAAATTTATATAATTAAAATAATGGTTGAACAAAAAACAAAACAATGATTTAAATATGGGAAACAAAATATTTTTTATCCAAGTACAAAAAAACTGTTTCTTATTAAAAAAAGTGATACGAAATGTCATAAAAATTAAACAACTTAAATTCTTCTAACAAACTGGCTTTTACAATATCTAATAATATTTTTATTTATTTCACATAAATTTTTAAGTCAATTAACAAAAAGAAATATATTAGAATACTATGTAATGAAGATGAATCCATGTTTTATTCAAAATTTTTTCCGAGTTTCCTCGCACCATTTTCTTATACTCGCACATTTTTTTAATAAAAAAAAGTAGATTTATTTATAAAACTATAAAATAAGTTAAGTTACTCAAATATTAACATTTGAATTGATAAACTATCTCTATTCCAATTTTACTAGTAGAATGTCATTGACCCTATATTTCTAATTTGTGAATCAAATATAAATCATTAAACTCATAATAATTATAATTTTTTTAATTTAAATATTAATTTAAAGAAAATATAAAATTACAATTAATTTATTATTAATTTTAAACAAAAATTAGTTTTAAGTTTTAAATAAAACCCACACAATTTTAGTAAAAATCAGATTATTTATCCCTCGATTTATTAAATAAATAAATAGTTAGATAATTTATTTTACACTTTTTTACAAGTAGAAATAAAATGTATAGTAGTTGAGATTTGAAGAATGTCTAGAATGGTATGTTACATCTTCTTTTTATATTAAAGAGAGATCAAATTATTTTTTTTTTAAATAAATATATGAGATGCTTTGGTATAAATCCTCAGTTTTTTTTTCTGATTCACATAAAAATTTCTTCAGCTTGAAGAATAATGTTGGTTTCCTTTCATCTTCTTTCCAAGCTTTCTCCACCATTTCTCTCTCTAAAGTAGGCCCTTAGAAAGTAAGTAAATGAAGTGAAACAAACCCTAAATACTATTTAAGGGTGAAATGGAAAAGTATCCATTTCTACTTAATTGACCTAATCTTTAAAAAAAATACCAATTAATATAAGATATTACCACTAATCACTGAATTGCTTACACTAATAGTTTATTAGTGAATTAATTAGTTAATAGTCATATCAGAAAAATATATAGTACTTTTCAAATTTTATATAATAAAATAATGATGGAATATATGTTTATGAATGATGTAAATAGAAGTTATAATATTAATGATTCAGATAGGAAGAAATATTTATCATTTATTAAAATTTATATAATTAAAATAATGGTTGAACAAAAAACAAAACAATGATTTAAATATGGGAAACAAAATATTTTTTATCCAAGTACAAAAAAAGTGTTACTTATTAAAAAAAGTGATACGAAATGTCATAAAAATTAAACAACTTAAATTCTTCTAACAAACTGGCTTTTACAATATCTAATAATATTTTTATTTGTGTCACATAAATTTTTATGTCAATTAACAAAAAGAAATATATTAGAATATTATGTAATGAATCCATGTTTTATTCAAATTTTTCCGAGTTTCCTCGCACCATTTTTCTTATACTCGCACATTTTTTTTAATAAAAGAAAGTAGATTTATTTATAAAACTATAAAATAAGTTAAGTTACTCAAATATTAACATTTGAATTGATAAACTATCTCTATTCCAATTTTACTAGTAGAATGTCATTAACCCTATATTTCAAATTTGAGAAATCAAATATAAATCATTAAACTCATAATAATTATAATTTTTTTAATTAAATATTAATTTAAAGAAAATATAAAATTACAATTAATTTATTATTAATTTTAAACAAAAATTAGTTTTAAGTTTTAAATAAAACCCACACAATTTTAGTAAAAATCAGATTATTTATCCCTCGATTTATTAAAAAAATTAAATAGTTAGATAATTTATTTTACACTTTTTTACAAGTAGAAATAAAATGTATAGTAGTTGAGATTTGAAGAATGTCTAGAATGGTATGTTACATCTTCTTTTTATATAAAAGAGAGATCAAATTATTTTTTTAAAAATAATATATGAGATGCTTTGGTATAAATCCTCAGTTTTTTTTTCTGATTCACATAAAAATTTCTTCAGCTTGAAGAATAATGTTGGTTTCCTTTCATCTTCTTTCCCAGCTTTCTCCACCATTTCTCTCTCTAAAGTAGGCCCTTAGAAAGTAAGTAAATGAAGTGAAACAAACCCTAAATACTATTTAAGGGTGAAATGGAAAAGTATCCATTTCTCCTTAATTGACCTAATCTTTAAAAAAAATACCAATTAATATAAGATATTACCACTAATCACTGAATTGCTTACACTAATAGTTTATTAGTGAATTAATTAGTTAATAGTCATATCAGAAAAATATATAGTACTTTTCAAAATTTATATAATAAAATAATGATGGAATATATGTTTATGAATGATGTAAATAGAAGTATAAATATTAATGATTCAGATAGGAAGAAATATTTATCATTTATTAAAATTTTATATAATTAAAATAATGGTTGAACAAAAAACAAAACAATGATTTAAATATGGGAAACAAAAATATTTTTTATCCAAGTACAAAAAAAGTGTTACTTATTAAAAAAAGTGATACGAAATGTCATAAAAATTAAACAACTTAAATTCTTCTAACAAACTGGCTTTTACAATATCTAATAAGTATTTTTATTTGTTTCACATAAATTTTCAAGTCAATTAACAAAAAGTAATATATTAGAATATTATGTAATGAAGATGAATCCATGTTTTATTCAAATTTTTCCGAGTTTCCTCGCACCATTTTCTAATACTCGCACATTTTTTAATAAAAAAAAAGTAGATTTATTTATAAAACTATAAAATAAGTTAAGTTACTCAAATATTAACATTTGAATTGATAAACTATCTCTATTCCAATTTTACTAGTAGAATGTCATTGACCCTATATTTCAAATTTGTGAATCAAATATAAATCATTAAACTCATAATAATTATAATTTTTTAATTAAATATTAATTTAAAGAAAATATAAAATTACAATTAATTTTATTATTAATTTTAAACAAAAATTAGTTTTAAGTTTTAAATAAAACCCACACAATTTTAGTAAAAATCAGATTATTTATCCCTCGATTTATTAAATAAATTAAATAGTTAGATAATTTATTTTACACTTTTTTACAAGTAGAAAATAAAATGTATAGTAGTTGAGATTTGAAGAATGTCTAGAATGGTATGTTACATCTTCTTTTTATATAAAAGAGAGATCAAATTATTTTTTTTTAAATAAATATATGAGATGCTTGGTATAAATCCTCAGTTTTTTTTTCTGATTCACATAAAAATTTCTTTCAGCTTGAAGAATGAATGTTGGTTTCCTTTCATCTTCTTTCCAAGCTTTCTCCACCATTTCTCTCTCTAAAGTAGGCCCTTAGAAAGTAAGTAAATGAAGTGAAACAAACCCTAAATACTATTTAAGGGTGAAATGGAAAAGTATCCATTTCTACTTAATTGACCTAATCTTTAAAAAAAATACCAATTAATATAAGATATTACCACTAATCACTGAATTGCTTACACTAATAGTTTATTAGTGAATTAATTAGTTAATAGTCATATCAGAAAAATATATAGTACTTTTCAAAATTTATATAATAAAATAATGATGGAATATATGTTTTATGAATGATGTAAATAGAAGTATAAATATTAATGATTCAGATAGGAAGAAATATTTATCATTTATTAAAATTTATATAATTAAAATAATGGTTGAACAAAAAACAAAACAATGATTTAAATATGGTAAACAAAATATTTTTTATCCAAGTACAAAAAAAGTGTTACTTATTAAAAAAAGTGATACGAAATGTCATAAAAATTAAACAACTTAAATTCTTCTAACAAACTGGCTTTTACAATATCTAATAATATTTTTATTTGTGTCACATAAATTTTTATGTCAATTAACAAAAAGAAATATATTAGAATATTATGTAATGAATCCATGTTTTATTCAAATTTTTCCGAGTTTCCTCGCACCATTTTCTTATACTCGCACATTTTTTTTAATAAAAGAAAGTAGATTTATTTATAAAACTATAAAATAAGTTAAGTTACTCAAATATTAACATTTGAATTGATAAACTATCTCTATTCCAATTTTACTAGTAGAATGTCATTAACCCTATATTTCAAATTTGAGAATCAAATATAAATCATTAAACTCATAATAATTATAATTTTTTTAATTAAATATTATTTAAAGAAAATATAAAATTACAATTAATTTATTATTAATTTTAAACAAAAATTAGTTTTAAGTTTTAAATAAAACCCACACAATTTTAGTAAAAATCAGATTATTTATCCCTCGATTTATTAAAAAAATTAAATAGTTAGATAATTTATTTTACACTTTTTTACAAGTAGAAATAAAATGTATAGTAGTTGAGATTTGAAGAATGTCTAGAATGGTATGTTACATCTTCTTTTTATATAAAAGAGAGATCAAATTATTTTTTTTAAAAATAAATATATGAGATGCTTTGGTATAAATCCTCAGTTTTTTTTTCTGATTCACATAAAAATTTCTTCAGCTTGAAGAATAATGTTGGTTTCCTTTCATCTTCTTTCCCAGCTTTCTCCACCATTTCTCTCTCTAAAGTAGGCCCTTAGAAAGTAAGTAAATGAAGTGAAACAAACCCTAAATACTATTTAAGGGTGAAATGGAAAAGTATCCATTTCTACTTAATTGACCTAATCTTTAAAAAAATACCAATTAATATAAGATATTACCACTAATCACTGAATTGCTTACACTAATAGTTTATTAGTGAATTAATTAGTTAATAGTCATATCAGAAAAATATATAGTACTTTTCAAAATTTATATAATAAAATAATGATGGAATATATGTTTATGAATGATGTAAATAGAAGTATAAATATTAATGATTCAGATAGGAAGAAATATTTATCATTTATTAAAATTTATATAATTAAAATAATGGTTGAACAAAAAACAAAACAATGATTTAAATATGGGAAACAAAATATTTTTTATCCAAGTACAAAAAAAGTGTTACTTATTAAAAAAAGTGATACGAAATGTCATAAAAATTAAACAACTTAAATTCTTCTAACAAACTGGCTTTTACAATATCTAATAATATTTTTATTTGTTTCACATAAATTTTCAAGTCAATTAACAAAAAGAAATATATTAGAATATTATGTAATGAAGATGAATCCATGTTTTATTCAAATTTTTCCGAGTTTCCTCGCACCATTTTCTAATACTCGCACATTTTTTTAATAAAAAAAAGTAGATTTATTTATAAAACTATAAAATAAGTTAAGTTACTCAAATATTAACATTTGAATAGATAAACTATCTCTATTCCAATTTTACTAGTAGAATGTCATTGACCCTATATTTCAAATTTGTGAATCAAATATAAATCATTAAACTCATAATAATTATAATTTTTTAATTAAATATTAATTTAAAGAAAATATAAAATTACAATTAATTTATTATTAATTTTAAACAAAAATTAGTTTTAAGTTTTAAATAAAACCCACACAATTTTAGTAAAAATCAGATTATTTATCCCTCGATTTATTAAATAAATTAAATAGTTAGATAATTTATTTTACACTTTTTTACAAGTAGAAATAAAATGTATAGTAGTTGAGATTTGAAGAATGTCTAGAATGGTATGTTACATCTTCTTTTTATATAAAAGAGAGATCAAATTATTTTTTTTTAAATAAATATATGAGATGCTTTGGTATAAATCCTCAGTTTTTTTTTCTGATTCACATAAAAATTTCTTCAGCTTGAAGAATAATGTTGGTTTCCTTTCATCTTCTTTCCAAGCTTTCTCCACCATTTCTCTCTCTAAAGTAGGCCCTTAGAAAGTAAGTAAATGAAGTGAAACAAACCCTAAATACTATTTAAGGGTGAAATGGAAAAAGTATCCATTTCTACTTAATTGACCTAATCTTTAAAAAAAATACCAATTAATATAAGATATTACCACTAATCACTGAATTGCTTACACTAATAGTTTATTAGTGAATTAATTAGTTAATAGTCATATCAGAAAAATATATAGTACTTTTCAAAATTTATATAATAAAATAATGATGGAATATATGTTTATGAATGATGTAAATAGAAAGTATAAATATTAATGATTCAGATGGAAGAAATATTTATCATTTATTAAAATTTATATAATTAAAATAATGGTTGAACAAAAAACAAAACAATGATTTAAATATGGGAAACAAAATATTTTTTATCCAAGTACAAAAAAAAGTGTTACTTATTAAAAAAAGTGATACGAAATGTCATAAAAATTAAACAACTTAAATTCTTCTAACAAACTGGCTTTTACAATATCTAATAATATTTTTATTTGTTTCACAAGAATTTTTTAAGTCAATTAACAAAAAGAAATATATTAGAATATTATGTAATGAAGATGAATCCATGTTTTATTCAAATTTTTCCGAGTTTCCTCGCACCATTTTCTAATACTCGCACATTTTTTTAATAAAAAAAAGTAGATTTATTTATAAAACTATAAAATAAGTTAAGTTACTCAAATATTAACATTTGAATTGATAAACTATCTCTATTCCAATTTTACTAGTAGAATGTCATTGACCCTATATTTCAAATTTGTGAATCAAATATAAATCATTAAACTCATAATAATTATAATTTTTTTAATTAAATATTAATTTAAAGAAAATATAAAATTACAATTAATTTATTATTAATTTTAAACAAAAATTAGTTTTAAGTTTTAAATAAAACCCACACAATTTTAGTAAAAATCAGATTATTTATCCCTCGATTTATTAAATAAATTAAATAGTTAGATAATTTATTTTACACTTTTTTACAAGTAGAAATAAAATGTATAGTAGTTGAGATTTGAAGAATGTCTAGAATGGTATGTTACATCTTCTTTTTATATAAAAGAGAGATCAAAATATTTTTTTTTAAATAAATATATGAGATGCTTTGGTATAAATCCTCAGTTTTTTTTTCTGATTCACATAAAAATTTCTTCAGCTTGAAGAATAATGTTGGTTTCCTTTCATCTTCTTTCCAAGCTTTCTCCACCATTTCTCTCTCTAAAGTAGGCCCTTAGAAAGTAAGTAAATGAAGTGAAACAAACCCTAAATACTATTTAAGGGTGAAATGGAAAAGTATCCATTTCTACTTAATTGACCTAATCTTTAAAAAAAATACCAATTAATATAAGATATTACCACTAATCACTGAATTGCTTACACTAATAGTTTATTAGTGAATTAATTAGTTAATAGTCATATCAGAAAAATATATAGTACTTTTCAAAATTTATAAATAAAATAATGATGGAATATATGTTTATGAATGATGTAAATAGAAGTATAAATATTAATGATTCAGTATAGGAAGAAATATTTATCATTTATTAAAATTTATATAATTAAAATAATGGTTGAACAAAAAACAAAACAATGATTTAAATATGGGAAACAAAATATTTTTTATCCAAGTACAAAAAAAAGTGTTACTTATTAAAAAAAGTGATACGAAATGTCATAAAAATTAAACAACTTAAATTCTTCTAACAAACTGGCTTTTACAATATCTAATAATATTTTTATTTGTTTCACAAAAATTTTTAAGTCAATTAACAAAAAGAAATATATTAGAATATTATGTAATGAAGATGAATCCATGTTTTATTCAAATTTTTCCGAGTTTCCTCGCACCATTTTCTAATACTCGCACATTTTTTTAATAAAAAAAAGTAGATTTATTTATAAAACTATAAAATAAGTTAAGTTACTCAAATATTAACATTTGAATTGATAAACTATCTCTATTCCAATTTTACTAGTAGAATGTCATTGACCCTATATTTCAAATTTGAGAATAAAATATAAATCATTAAACTCATAATAATTATAATTTTTTTAATTAAATATTAATTTAAAGAAAATATAAAATTACAATTAATTTATTATTAATTTTAAACAAAAATTAGTTTTAAGTTTTAAATAAAACCCACACAATTTTAGTAAAAATCAGATTATTTATCCCTCGATTTATTAAATAAATTAAATAGTTAGATAATTTATTTTACACTTTTTTACAAGTAGAAATAAAAATGTATAGTAGTTGAGATTTGAATAATGTCTAGAATGGAATGTTACATCTTCTTTTTATATAAAAGAGAGATCAAATTATTTTTTTTAAAATAAATATATGAGATGCTTTGGTATAAATCCTCAGTTTTTTTTTCTGATTCACATAAAAATTTCTTCAGCTTGAAGAATAATGTTGGTTTCCTTTCATCTTCTTTCCAAGCTTTCTCCACCATTTCTCTCTCTAAAGTAGGCCCTTAGAAAGTAAGTAAATGAAGTCAAACAAACCCTAAATACTATTTAAGGGTGAAATGGAAAAGTATCCATTTCTACTTAATTGACCTAATCTTTAAAAAAACACCAATTAATATAAGATATTACCACTAATCACTGAATTGCTTACACTAATAGTTTATTAGTGAATTAATTAGTTAATAGTCATATCAGAAAAATATATAGTACTTTTCAAAATTTATATAATAAAATAATGATGGAATATATGTTTATGAATGATGTAAATAGAAGTATAAATATTAATGATTCAGATAGGAAGAAATATTTAATCATTTATTAAAATTTATATAATTAAAATAATGGTTGAACAAAAAACAAAACAATGATTTAAATATGGGAAACAAAATATTTTTTATCCAAGTACAAAAAAAGTGTTACTTAATAAAAAAAGTGATACGAAATGTCATAAAAAATTAAACAACTTAAATTCTTCTAACAAACTGGCTTTTACAATATCTAATAATATTTTTTATTTGTTTTCACATAAATTTTTAAGTCAATTAACAAAAAGAAAATATATTAGAATATTATGTAATGAAGATGAATCCATGTTTTATTCAAATTTTTCCGAGTTTCCTCGCACCATTTTCTTATACTCGCACATTTTTTTAATAAAAAAAAAGTAGATCTATTTATAAAACTAGAAAATAAGTTAAGTTACTCAAATATTAACATTTGAATTGATAAACTATCTCTATTCCAATTTTACTAGTAGAATGTCATTGACCCTATATTTCAAATTGAGAATCAAATATAAATCATTAAACTCATAATAATTATAAATTTTTTAATTAATATTAATTTAAAGAAAATATAAAATTACAATTAATTTATTATTAATTTTAAACAAAAATTAGTTTTAAGTTTTAAATAAAACCCACACAATTTTAGTAAAAATCAGATTATTTATCCCTCGATTTATTAAAAAAATTAAATAGTTAGATAATTTATTTTACACTTTTTTTACAAGTAGAAATAAAATGTATAGTAGTTGAGATTTGAAGAATGTCTAGAATGGTATGTTACATCTTCTTTTTATATAAAAGAGAGATCAAATTATTTTTTTAAAAATAAATATATGAGATGCTTTGGTATAAATCCTCAGTTTTTTTTTTCTGATTCACATAAAAATTTCTTCAGCTTGAAGAATAATGTTGGTTTCCTTTCATCTTCTTTCCCAGCTTTCTCCACCATTTCTCTCTCTAAAGTAGGCCCTTAGAAAGTAAGTAAATGAAGTGAAACAAACCCTAAATACTATTTAAGGGTGAAATGGAAAAGTATCCATTTCTACTTAATTGACCTAATCTTTAAAAAAAATACCAATTAATATAAGATATTACCACTAATCACTGAATTGCTTACACTAATAGTTTATTAGTGAATTAATTAGTTAATAGTCATATCAGAAAAATATATAGTACTTTTCAAAATTTATATAATAAAATAATGATGGAATATATGTTTATGAATGATGTAAATAGAAGTATAAATATTAATGATTCAGATAGGAAGAAATATTTATCATTTATTAAAATTTATATAATTAAAATAATGGTTGAACAAAAAACAAAACAATGATTTAAATATGGGAAACAAAATATTTTTTATCCAAGTACAAAAAAAGTGTTACTTATTAAAAAAAGTGATACGAAATGTCATAAAAATTAAACAACTTAAATTCTTCTAACAAACTGGCTTTTACAATATCTAATAATATTTTTATTTGTTTCACAAAAATTTTTAAGTCAATTAACAAAAAGAAATATATTAGAATATTATGTAATGAAGATGAATCCATGTTTTATTCAAATTTTTCCGAGTTTCCTCGCACCATTTTCTAATACTAGCACATTTTTTTAATAAAAAAAAGTAGATTTATTTATAAAACTATAAAATAAGTTAAGTTACTCAAATATTAACATTTGAATTGATAAACTATCTCTATTCCAATTTTACTAGTAGAATGTCATTGACCCTATATTTCAAATTTGAGAATAAAATATAAATCATTAAACTCATAATAATTATAATTTTTTTAATTAAATATTAATTTAAAGAAAATATAAAATTACAATTAATTTATTATTAATTTTAAACAAAAATTAGTTTTAAGTTTTAAATAAAACCCACACAATTTTAGTAAAAATCAGATTATTTATCCCTCGATTTATTAAATAAATTAAATAGTTAGATAATTTATTTTACACTTTTTTACAAGTAGAAATAAAATGTATAGTAGTTGAGATTTGAATAATGTCTAGAATGGAATGTTACATCTTCTTTTTATATAAAAGAGAGATCAAATTATTTTTTTTAAAATAAATATATGAGATGCTTTGGTATAAATCCTCAGTTTTTTTTTCTGATTCACATAAAAATTTCTTCAGCTTGAAGAATAATGTTGGTTTCCTTTCATCTTCTTTCCAAGCTTTCTCCACCATTTCTCTCTCTAAAGTAGGCCCTTAGAAAGTAAGTAAATGAAGTCAAACAAACCCTAAATACTATTTAAGGGTGAAATGGAAAAGTATCCATTTCTACTTAATTGACCTAATCTTTAAAAAAAACACCAATTAATATAAGATATTACCACTAATCACTGAATTGCTTACACTAATAGTTTATTAGTGAATTAATTAGTTAATAGTCATATCAGAAAAATATATAGTACTTTTCAAAATTTATATAATAAAATAATGATGGAATATATGTTTATGAATGATGTAAATAGAAGTATAAATATTAATGATTCAGATAGGAAGAAATATTTATCATTTATTAAAATTTATATAATTAAAATAATGGTTGAACAAAAAACAAAACAATGATTTAAATATGGGAAACAAAATATTTTTTATCCAAGTACAAAAAAAGTGTTACTTATTAAAAAAAGTGATACGAAATGTCATAAAAATTAAACAACTTAAATTCTTCTAACAAACTGGCTTTTACAATATCTAATAATATTTTTATTTGTTTCACAAAAATTTTTAAGTCAATTAACAAAAAGAAATATATTAGAATATTATGTAATGAAGATGAATCCATGTTTTATTCAAATTTTTCCGAGTTTCCTCGCACCATTTTCTAATACTCGCACATTTTTTTAATAAAAAAAAGTAGATTTATTTATAAAACTATAAAATAAGTTAAGTTACTCAAATATTAACATTTGAATTGATAAACTATCTCTATTCCAATTTTACTAGTAGAATGTCATTGACCCTATATTTCAAATTTGAGAATAAAATATAAATCATTAAACTCATAATAATTATAATTTTTTTAATTAAATATTAATTTAAAGAAAATATAAAATTACAATTAATTTATTATTAATTTTAAACAAAAATTAGTTTTAAGTTTTAAATAAAACCCACACAATTTTAGTAAAAATCAGATTATTTATCCCTCGATTTATTAAATAAATTAAATAGTTAGATAATTTATTTTACACTTTTTTACAAGTAGAAATAAAATGTATAGTAGTTGAGATTTGAATAATGTCTAGAATGGAATGTTACATCTTCTTTTTATATAAAAGAGAGATCAAATTATTTTTTTTAAATAAATATATGAGATGCTTTGGTATAAATCCTCAGTTTTTTTTTCTGATTCACATAAAAATTTCTTCAGCTTGAAGAATAATGTTGGTTTCCTTTCATCTTCTTTCCAAGCTTTCTCCACCATTTCTCTCTCTAAAGTAGGCCCTTAGAAAGTAAGTAAATGAAGTCAAACAAACCCTAAATACTATTTAAGGGTGAAATGGAAAAGTATCCATTTCTACTTAATTGACCTAATCTTTAAAAAAAACACCAATTAATATAAGATATTACCACTAATCACTGAATTGCTTACACTAATAGTTTATTAGTGAATTAATTAGTTAATAGTCATATCAGAAAAATATATAGTACTTTTCAAAATTTATATAATAAAATAATGATGGAATATATGTTTATGAATGATGTAAATAGAAGTATAAATATTAATGATTCAGATAGGAAGAAATATTTATCATTTATTAAAATTTATATAATTAAAATAATGGTTGAACAAAAAACAAAACAATGATTTAAATATGGGAAACAAAATATTTTTTATCCAAGTACAAAAAAAGTGTTACTTATTAAAAAAAGTGATACGAAATGTAATAAAAATTAAACAACTTAAATTCTTCTAACAAACTGGCTTTTACAATATCTAATAATATTTTTATTTGTTTCACATAAATTTTTAAGTCAATTAACAAAAAGAAATATATTAGAATATTATGTAATGAAGATGAATCCATGTTTTATTCAAAATTTTCCGAGTTTCCTCGCACCATTTTCTTATACTCGCACATTTTTTTAATAAAAAAAAAGTAGATCTATTTATAAAACTAGAAAATAAGTTAAGTTACTCAAATATTAACATTTGAATTGATAAACTATCTCTATTCCAATTTTACTAGTAGAATGTCATTGACCCTATATTTCAAATTTGAGAATCAAATATAAATCATTAAACTCATAATAATTATAAATTTTTTAATTAAATATTAATTTAAAGAAAATATAAAATTACAATTAATTTATTATTAATTTTAAACAAAAATTAGTTTTAAGTTTTAAATAAAACCCACACAATTTTAGTAAAAATCAGATTATTTATCCCTCGATTTATTAAAAAAATTAAATAGTTAGATAATTTATTTTACACTTTTTTACAAGTAGAAATAAAATGTATAGTAGTTGAGATTTGAAGAATGTCTAGAATGGTATGTTACATCTTCTTTTTATATAAAAGAGAGATCAAATTATTTTTTTAAAAATAAATATATGAGATGCTTTGGTATAAATCCTCAGTTTTTTTTTTCTGATTCACATAAAAATTTCTTCAGCTTGAAGAATAATGTTGGTTTCCTTTCATCTGCTTTCCCAGCTTTCTCCACCATTTCTCTCTCTAAAGTAGGCCCTTAGAAAGTAAGTAAATGAAGTGAAACAAACCCAAAATACTATTTAAGGGTGAAATGGAAAAGTATCCATTTCTACTTAATTGACCTAATCTTTAAAAAAAATACCAATTAATATAAGATATTACCACTAATCACTGAATTGCTTACACTAATAGTTTATTAGTGAATTAATTAGTTAATAGTCATATCAGAAAAATATATAGTACTTTTCAAAATTTATATAATAAAATAATGATGGAATATATGTTTATGAATGATGTAAATAGAAGTATAAATATTAATGATTCAGATAGGAAGAAATATTTATCATTTATTAAAATTTATATAATTAAAATAATGGTTGAACAAAAAACAAAACAATGATTTAAATATGGGAAACAAAATATTTTTTATCCAAGTACAAAAAAAGTGTTACTTATTAAAAAAAGTGATACGAAATGTCATAAAAATTAAACAACTTAAATTCTTCTAACAAACTGGCTTTTACAATATCTAATAATATTTTTATTTGTTTCACATAAATTTTTAAGTCAATTAACAAAAAGAAATATATTAGAATATTATGTAATGAAGATGAATCCATGTTTTATTCAAATTTTTTTCCGAGTTTCCTCGCACCATTTTCTTATACTCGCACATTTTTTTAATAAAAAAAAGTAGATTTATTTATAAAACTATAAAATAAGTTAAGTTACTCAAATATTAACATTTGAATTGATAAACTATCTCTATTCCAATTTTACTAGTAGAATGTCATTGACCCTATATTTCAAATTTGTGAATCAAATATAAATCATTAAACTCATAATAATTATAATTTTTTTAATTAAATATTAATTTAAAGAAAATATAAAATTACAATTAATTTATTATTAATTTTAAACAAAAATTAGTTTTAAGTTTTAAATAAAACCCACACAATTTTAGTAAAAATCAGATTATTTATCCCTCGATTTATTAAAAAAATTAAATAGTTAGATAATTTATTTTACACTTTTTTACAAGTAGAAATAAAATGTATAGTAGTTGAGATTTGAAGAATGTCTAGAATGGTATGTTACATCTTCTTTTTATATAAAAGAGAGATCAAATTATTTTTTTTAAAATAAATGTATGAGATGCTTTGGTATAAATCCTCAGTTTTTTTTTCTGATTCACATAAAAATTTCTTCAGCTTGAAGAATAATGTTGGTTTCCTTTCATCTTCTTTCCAAGCTTTCTCCACCATTTCTCTCTATAAAGTAGGCCCTTAGAAAGTAAGTAAATGAAGTCAAACAAACCCTAAATACTATTTAAGGGTGAAATGGAAAAGTATCCATTTCTAATTAATTGACCTAATCTTTAAAAAAAATACCAATTAATATAAGATATTACCACTAATCACTGAATTGCTTACACTAATAGTTTATTAGTGAATTAATTAGTTAATAGTCATATCAGAAAAATATATAGTACTTTTCAAAATTTATATAATAAAATAATTATGGAATATATGTTTATGAATGATGTAAATAGAAGTATAAATATTAATCATTCAGATAGGAAGAAATATTTATCATTTAATAAAATTTATATTATTAAAATAATGGTTGAACAAAAAACAAAACAATGATTTAAATATGGGAAACAAAATATTTTTTATCCAAGTACAAAAAAAGTGTTACTTATTAAAAAAAGTGATACGAAATGTCATAAAAATTAAACAACTTAAATTCTTCTAACAAACTGGCTTTTACAATATCTAATAATATTTTTATTTGTTTCACATAAATTTTTAAGTCAATTAACAAAAAGAAATATATTAGAATATTATGTAATGAAGATGAATCCATGTTTTATTCAAATTTTTTTCCGAGTTTCCTCGCACCATTTTCTTATACTCGCACATTTTTTTAATAAAAAAAAGTAGATTTATTTATAAAACTATAAAATAAGTTAAGTTACTCAAATATTAACATTTGAATTGATAAACTATCTCTATTCCAATTTTACTAGTAGAATGTCATTGACCCTATATTTCAAATTTGTGAATCAAATATAAATCATTAAACTCATAATAATTATAATTTTTTTAATTAAATATTAATTTAAAGAAAATATAAAATTACAATTAATTTATTATTAATTTTAAACAAAAATTAGTTTTAAGTTTTAAATAAAACCCACACAATTTTAGTAAAAATCAGATTATTTATCCCTCGATTTATTAAAAAAATTAAATAGTTAGATAATTTATTTTACACTTTTTTACAAGTAGAAATAAAATGTATAGTAGTTGAGATTTGAAGAATGTCTAGAATGGTATGTTACATCTTCTTTTTATATAAAAGAGAGATCAAATTATTTTTTTTAAAATAAATGTATGAGATGCTTTGGTATAAATCCTCAGTTTTTTTTTCTGATTCACATAAAAATTTCTTCAGCTTGAAGAATAATGTTGGTTTCCTTTCATCTTCTTTCCAAGCTTTCTCCACCATTTCTCTCTATAAAGTAGGCCCTTAGAAAGTAAGTAAATGAAGTCAAACAAACCCTAAATACTATTTAAGGGTGAAATGGAAAAGTATCCATTTCTAATTAATTGACCTAATATTTAAAAAAAATACCAATTAATATAAGATATTACCACTAATCACTGAATTGCTTACACTAATAGTTTATTAGTGAATTAATTAGTTAATAGTCATATCAGAAAAATATATAGTACTTTTCAAAATTTATATAATAAAATAATTATGGAATATATGTTTATGAATGATGTAAATAGAAGTATAAATATTAATCATTCAGATAGGAAGAAATATTTATCATTTAATAAAATTTATATAATTAAAATAATGGTTGAACAAAAAACAAAACAATGATTTAAATATGGGAAACAAAATATTTTTTATCCAAGTACAAAAAAAGTGTTACTTATTAAAAAAAGTGATACGAAATGTCATAAAAATTAAACAACTTAAATTCTTCTAACAAACTGGCTTTTACAATATCTAATAATATTTTTATTTGTTTCACATAAATTTTTAAGTCAATTAACAAAAAGAAATATATTAGAATATTATGTAATGAAGATGAATCCATGTTTTATTCAAATTTTTTTCCGAGTTTCCTCGCACCATTTTCTTATACTCGCACATTTTTTTAATAAAAAAAAGTAGATTTATTTATAAAACTATAAAATAAGTTAAGTTACTCAAATATTAACATTTGAATTGATAAACTATCTCTATTCCAATTTTACTAGTAGAATGTCATTGACCCTATATTTCAAATTTGTGAATCAAATATAAATCATTAAACTCATAATAATTATAATTTTTTTAATTAAATATTAATTTAAAGAAAATATAAAATTACAATTAATTTATTATTAATTTTAAACAAAAATTAGTTTTAAGTTTTAAATAAAACCCACACAATTTTAGTAAAAATCAGATTATTTATCCCTCGATTTATTAAAAAAATTAAATAGTTAGATAATTTATTTTACACTTTTTTACAAGTAGAAATAAAATGTATAGTAGTTGAGATTTGAAGAATGTCTAGAATGGTATGTTACATCTTCTTTTTATATAAAAGAGAGATCAAATTATTTTTTTTAAAATAAATATATGAGATGCTTTGGTATAAATCCTCAGTTTTTTTTTCTGATTCACATAAAAATTTCTTCAGCTTGAAGAATAATGTTGGTTTCCTTTCATCTTCTTTCCAAGCTTTCTCCACCATTTCTCTCTCTAAAGTAGGCCCTTAGAAAGTAAGTAAATGAAGTCAAACAAGCCCTAAATACTATTTAAGGGTGAAATTGAAAAGTATCCATTTCTACTTAATTGACCTAATCTTTAAAAAAAATACCAATTAATATAAGATATTACCACTAATCACTGAATTGCTTACACTAATAGTTTATTAGTTAATTAATTAGTTAATAGTCATATCAGAAAAATATAGAGTACTTTTCAAAATTTATATAATAAAATAATAATGGAATATATGTTTATGAATGATGTAAATAGAAGTATAAATATTAATGATTCAGATAGGAAGAAATATTTATCATTTATTAAAATTTATATAATTAAAATAATGGTTGAACAAAAAACAAAACAATGATTTAAATATGGGAAACAAAATATTTTTTATCCAAGTACAAAAAAAGTGTTACTTATTAAAAAAAGTGATACGAAATGTCATAAAAATTAAACAACTTAAATTCTTCTAACAAACTGGCTTTTACAATATCTAATAATATTTTTATTTGTTTCACATAAATTTTTAAGTCAATTAACAAAAAGAAATATATTAGAATATTATGTAATGAAGATGAATCCATGTTTTATTCAAATTTTTTTCCGAGTTTCCTCGCACCATTTTCTTATACTCGCACATTTTTTTAATAAAAAAAAGTAGATTTATTTATAAAACTATAAAATAAGTTAAGTTACTCAAATATTAACATTTGAATTGATAAACTATCTCTATTCCAATTTTACTAGTAGAATGTCATTGACCCTATATTTCAAATTTGTGAATCAAATATAAATCATTAAACTCATAATAATTATAATTTTTTTAATTAAATATTAATTTAAAGAAAATATAAAATTACAATTAATTTATTATTAATTTTAAACAAAAATTAGTTTTAAGTTTTAAATAAAACCCACACAATTTTAGTAAAAATCAGATTATTTATCCCTCGATTTATTAAAAAAATTAAATAGTTAGATAATTTATTTTACACTTTTTTACAAGTAGAAATAAAATGTATAGTAGTTGAGATTTGAAGAATGTCTAGAATGGTATGTTACATCTTCTTTTTATATAAAAGAGAGATCAAATTATTTTTTTTAAAATAAATATATGAGATGCTTTGGTATAAATCCTCAGTTTTTTTTTCTGATTCACATAAAAATTTCTTCAGCTTGAAGAATAATGTTGGTTTCCTTTCATCTTCTTTCCAAGCTTTCTCCACCATTTCTCTCTCTAAAGTAGGCCCTTAGAAAGTAAGTAAATGAAGTCAAACAAGCCCTAAATACTATTTAAGGGTGAAATTGAAAAGTATCCATTTCTACTTAATTGACCTAATCTTTAAAAAAAATACCAATTAATATAAGATATTACCACTAATCACTGAATTGCTTACACTAATAGTTTATTAGTTAATTAATTAGTTAATAGTCATATCAGAAAAATATAGAGTACTTTTCAAAATTTATATAATAAAATAATAATGGAATATATGTTTATGAATGATGTAAATAGAAGTATAAATATTAATGATTCAGATAGGAAGAAATATTTATCATTTATTAAAATTTATATAATTAAAATAATGGTTGAACAAAAAACAAAACAATGATTTAAATATGGGAAACAAAATATTTTTTATCCAAGTACAAAAAAAGTGTTACTTATTAAAAAAAGTGATACGAAATGTCATAAAAATTAAACAACTTAAATTCTTCTAACAAACTGGCTTTTACAATATCTAATAATATTTTTATTTGTTTCACATAAATTTTTAAGTCAATTAACAAAAAGAAATATATTAGAATATTATGTAATGAAGATGAATCCATGTTTTATTCAAATTTTTTTCCGAGTTTCCTCGCACCATTTTCTTATACTCGCACATTTTTTTAATAAAAAAAAGTAGATTTATTTATAAAACTATAAAATAAGTTAAGTTACTCAAATATTAACATTTGAATTGATAAACTATCTCTATTCCAATTTTACTAGTAGAATGTCATTGACCCTATATTTCAAATTTGTGAATCAAATATAAATCATTAAACTCATAATAATTATAATTTTTTTAATTAAATATTAATTTAAAGAAAATATAAAATTACAATTAATTTATTATTAATTTTAAACAAAAATTAGTTTTAAGTTTTAAATAAAACCCACACAATTTTAGTAAAAATCAGATTATTTATCCCTCGATTTATTAAAAAAATTAAATAGTTAGATAATTTATTTTACACTTTTTTACAAGTAGAAATAAAATGTATAGTAGTTGAGATTTGAAGAATGTCTAGAATGGTATGTTACATCTTCTTTTTATATAAAAGAGAGATCAAATTATTTTTTTTAAAATAAATATATGAGATGCTTTGGTATAAATCCTCAGTTTTTTTTTCTGATTCACATAAAAATTTCTTCAGCTTGAAGAATAATGTTGGTTTCCTTTCATCTTCTTTCCAAGCTTTCTCCACCATTTCTCTCTCTAAAGTAGGCCCTTAGAAAGTAAGTAAATGAAGTCAAACAAGCCCTAAATACTATTTAAGGGTGAAATTGAAAAGTATCCATTTCTACTTAATTGACCTAATCTTTAAAAAAAATACCAATTAATATAAGATATTACCACTAATCACTGAATTGCTTACACTAATAGTTTATTAGTTAATTAATTAGTTAATAGTCATATCAGAAAAATATAGAGTACTTTTCAAAATTTATATAATAAAATAATAATGGAATATATGTTTATGAATGATGTAAATAGAAGTATAAATATTAATGATTCAGATAGGAAGAAATATTTATCATTTATTAAAATTTATATAATTAAAATAATGGTTGAACAAAAAACAAAACAATGATTTAAATATGGGAAACAAAATATTTTTTATCCAAGTACAAAAAAAGTGTTACTTATTAAAAAAAGTGATACGAAATGTCATAAAAATTAAACAACTTAAATTCTTCTAACAAACTGGCTTTTACAATATCTAATAATATTTTTATTTGTTTCACATAAATTTTTAAGTCAATTAACAAAAAGAAATATATTAGAATATTATGTAATGAAGATGAATCCATGTTTTATTCAAATTTTTTTCCGAGTTTCCTCGCACCATTTTCTTATACTCGCACATTTTTTTAATAAAAAAAAGTAGATTTATTTATAAAACTATAAAATAAGTTAAGTTACTCAAATATTAACATTTGAATTGATAAACTATCTCTATTCCAATTTTACTAGTAGAATGTCATTGACCCTATATTTCAAATTTGTGAATCAAATATAAATCATTAAACTCATAATAATTATAATTTTTTTAATTAAATATTAATTTAAAGAAAATATAAAATTACAATTAATTTATTATTAATTTTAAACAAAAATTAGTTTTAAGTTTTAAATAAAACCCACACAATTTTAGTAAAAATCAGATTATTTATCCCTCGATTTATTAAAAAAATTAAATAGTTAGATAATTTATTTTACACTTTTTTACAAGTAGAAATAAAATGTATAGTAGTTGAGATTTGAAGAATGTCTAGAATGGTATGTTACATCTTCTTTTTATATAAAAGAGAGATCAAATTATTTTTTTTAAAATAAATGTATGAGATGCTTTGGTATAAATCCTCAGTTTTTTTTTCTGATTCACATAAAAATTTCTTCAGCTTGAAGAATAATGTTGGTTTCCTTTCATCTTCTTTCCAAGCTTTCTCCACCATTTCTCTCTATAAAGTAGGCCCTTAGAAAGTAAGTAAATGAAGTCAAACAAACCCTAAATACTATTTAAGGGTGAAATGGAAAAGTATCCATTTCTAATTAATTGACCTAATCTTTAAAAAAAATACCAATTAATATAAGATATTACCACTAATCACTGAATTGCTTACACTAATAGTTTATTAGTGAATTAATTAGTTAATAGTCATATCAGAAAAATATATAGTACTTTTCAAAATTTATATAATAAAATAATTATGGAATATATGTTTATGAATGATGTAAATAGAAGTATAAATATTAATCATTCAGATAGGAAGAAATATTTATCATTTAATAAAATTTATATTATTAAAATAATGGTTGAACAAAAAACAAAACAATGATTTAAATATGGGAAACAAAATATTTTTTATCCAAGTACAAAAAAAGTGTTACTTATTAAAAAAAGTGATACGAAATGTCATAAAAATTAAACAACTTAAATTCTTCTAACAAACTGGCTTTTACAATATCTAATAATATTTTTATTTGTTTCACATAAATTTTTAAGTCAATTAACAAAAAGAAATATATTAGAATATTATGTAATGAAGATGAATCCATGTTTTATTCAAATTTTTTTCCGAGTTTCCTCGCACCATTTTCTTATACTCGCACATTTTTTTAATAAAAAAAAGTAGATTTATTTATAAAACTATAAAATAAGTTAAGTTACTCAAATATTAACATTTGAATTGATAAACTATCTCTATTCCAATTTTACTAGTAGAATGTCATTGACCCTATATTTCAAATTTGTGAATCAAATATAAATCATTAAACTCATAATAATTATAATTTTTTTAATTAAATATTAATTTAAAGAAAATATAAAATTACAATTAATTTATTATTAATTTTAAACAAAAATTAGTTTTAAGTTTTAAATAAAACCCACACAATTTTAGTAAAAATCAGATTATTTATCCCTCGATTTATTAAAAAAATTAAATAGTTAGATAATTTATTTTACACTTTTTTACAAGTAGAAATAAAATGTATAGTAGTTGAGATTTGAAGAATGTCTAGAATGGTATGTTACATCTTCTTTTTATATAAAAGAGAGATCAAATTATTTTTTTTAAAATAAATGTATGAGATGCTTTGGTATAAATCCTCAGTTTTTTTTTCTGATTCACATAAAAATTTCTTCAGCTTGAAGAATAATGTTGGTTTCCTTTCATCTTCTTTCCAAGCTTTCTCCACCATTTCTCTCTATAAAGTAGGCCCTTAGAAAGTAAGTAAATGAAGTCAAACAAACCCTAAATACTATTTAAGGGTGAAATGGAAAAGTATCCATTTCTAATTAATTGACCTAATATTTAAAAAAAATACCAATTAATATAAGATATTACCACTAATCACTGAATTGCTTACACTAATAGTTTATTAGTGAATTAATTAGTTAATAGTCATATCAGAAAAATATATAGTACTTTTCAAAATTTATATAATAAAATAATTATGGAATATATGTTTATGAATGATGTAAATAGAAGTATAAATATTAATCATTCAGATAGGAAGAAATATTTATCATTTAATAAAATTTATATAATTAAAATAATGGTTGAACAAAAAACAAAACAATGATTTAAATATGGGAAACAAAATATTTTTTATCCAAGTACAAAAAAAGTGTTACTTATTAAAAAAAGTGATACGAAATGTCATAAAAATTAAACAACTTAAATTCTTCTAACAAACTGGCTTTTACAATATCTAATAATATTTTTATTTGTTTCACATAAATTTTTAAGTCAATTAACAAAAAGAAATATATTAGAATATTATGTAATGAAGATGAATCCATGTTTTATTCAAATTTTTTTCCGAGTTTCCTCGCACCATTTTCTTATACTCGCACATTTTTTTAATAAAAAAAAGTAGATTTATTTATAAAACTATAAAATAAGTTAAGTTACTCAAATATTAACATTTGAATTGATAAACTATCTCTATTCCAATTTTACTAGTAGAATGTCATTGACCCTATATTTCAAATTTGTGAATCAAATATAAATCATTAAACTCATAATAATTATAATTTTTTTAATTAAATATTAATTTAAAGAAAATATAAAATTACAATTAATTTATTATTAATTTTAAACAAAAATTAGTTTTAAGTTTTAAATAAAACCCACACAATTTTAGTAAAAATCAGATTATTTATCCCTCGATTTATTAAAAAAATTAAATAGTTAGATAATTTATTTTACACTTTTTTACAAGTAGAAATAAAATGTATAGTAGTTGAGATTTGAAGAATGTCTAGAATGGTATGTTACATCTTCTTTTTATATAAAAGAGAGATCAAATTATTTTTTTTAAAATAAATATATGAGATGCTTTGGTATAAATCCTCAGTTTTTTTTTCTGATTCACATAAAAATTTCTTCAGCTTGAAGAATAATGTTGGTTTCCTTTCATCTTCTTTCCAAGCTTTCTCCACCATTTCTCTCTCTAAAGTAGGCCCTTAGAAAGTAAGTAAATGAAGTCAAACAAGCCCTAAATACTATTTAAGGGTGAAATTGAAAAGTATCCATTTCTACTTAATTGACCTAATCTTTAAAAAAAATACCAATTAATATAAGATATTACCACTAATCACTGAATTGCTTACACTAATAGTTTATTAGTTAATTAATTAGTTAATAGTCATATCAGAAAAATATAGAGTACTTTTCAAAATTTATATAATAAAATAATAATGGAATATATGTTTATGAATGATGTAAATAGAAGTATAAATATTAATGATTCAGATAGGAAGAAATATTTATCATTTATTAAAATTTATATAATTAAAATAATGGTTGAACAAAAAACAAAACAATGATTTAAATATGGGAAACAAAATATTTTTTATCCAAGTACAAAAAAAGTGTTACTTATTAAAAAAAGTGATACGAAATGTCATAAAAATTAAACAACTTAAATTCTTCTAACAAACTGGCTTTTACAATATCTAATAATATTTTTATTTGTTTCACATAAATTTTTAAGTCAATTAACAAAAAGAAATATATTAGAATATTATGTAATGAAGATGAATCCATGTTTTATTCAAATTTTTTTCCGAGTTTCCTCGCACCATTTTCTTATACTCGCACATTTTTTTAATAAAAAAAAGTAGATTTATTTATAAAACTATAAAATAAGTTAAGTTACTCAAATATTAACATTTGAATTGATAAACTATCTCTATTCCAATTTTACTAGTAGAATGTCATTGACCCTATATTTCAAATTTGTGAATCAAATATAAATCATTAAACTCATAATAATTATAATTTTTTTAATTAAATATTAATTTAAAGAAAATATAAAATTACAATTAATTTATTATTAATTTTAAACAAAAATTAGTTTTAAGTTTTAAATAAAACCCACACAATTTTAGTAAAAATCAGATTATTTATCCCTCGATTTATTAAAAAAATTAAATAGTTAGATAATTTATTTTACACTTTTTTACAAGTAGAAATAAAATGTATAGTAGTTGAGATTTGAAGAATGTCTAGAATGGTATGTTACATCTTCTTTTTATATAAAAGAGAGATCAAATTATTTTTTTTAAAATAAATATATGAGATGCTTTGGTATAAATCCTCAGTTTTTTTTTCTGATTCACATAAAAATTTCTTCAGCTTGAAGAATAATGTTGGTTTCCTTTCATCTTCTTTCCAAGCTTTCTCCACCATTTCTCTCTCTAAAGTAGGCCCTTAGAAAGTAAGTAAATGAAGTCAAACAAGCCCTAAATACTATTTAAGGGTGAAATTGAAAAGTATCCATTTCTACTTAATTGACCTAATCTTTAAAAAAAATACCAATTAATATAAGATATTACCACTAATCACTGAATTGCTTACACTAATAGTTTATTAGTTAATTAATTAGTTAATAGTCATATCAGAAAAATATAGAGTACTTTTCAAAATTTATATAATAAAATAATAATGGAATATATGTTTATGAATGATGTAAATAGAAGTATAAATATTAATGATTCAGATAGGAAGAAATATTTATCATTTATTAAAATTTATATAATTAAAATAATGGTTGAACAAAAAACAAAACAATGATTTAAATATGGGAAACAAAATATTTTTTATCCAAGTACAAAAAAAGTGTTACTTATTAAAAAAAGTGATACGAAATGTCATAAAAATTAAACAACTTAAATTCTTCTAACAAACTGGCTTTTACAATATCTAATAATATTTTTATTTATTTCACATAAATTTTTAAGTCAATTAACAAAAAGAAATATATTAGAATATTATGTAATGAAGATGAATCCATGTTTTATTCAAATTTTTTTCCGAGTTTCCTCGCACCATTTTCTTATACTCGCACATTTTTTTAATAAAAAAAAGTAGATTTATTTATAAAACTATAAAATAAGTTAAGTTACTCAAATATTAACATTTGAATTGATAAACTATCTCTATTCCAATTTTACTAGTAGAATGTCATTGACCCTATATTTCAAATTTGTGAATCAAATATAAATCATTAAACTCATAATAATTATAATTTTTTTAATTAAATATTAATTTAAAGAAAATATAAAATTACAATTAATTTATTATTAATTTTAAACAAAAATTAGTTTTAAGTTTTAAATAAAACCCACACAATTTTAGTAAAAATCAGATTATTTATCCCTCGATTTATTAAATAAATTAAATAGTTAGATAATTTATTTTACACTTTTTTACAAGTAGAAATAAAATGTATAGTAGTTGAGATTTGAATAATGTCTAGAATGGAATGTTACATCTTCTTTTTATATAAAAGAGAGATCAAATTATTATTTTTAAAATAAATATATGAGATGCTTTGGTATAAATCCTCAGTTTTTTTTTCTGATTCACATAAAAATTTCTTCAGCTTGAAGAATAATGTTGGTTTCCTTTCATCTTCTTTCCAAGCTTTCTCCACCATTTCTCTCTCTAAAGTAGGCCCTTAGAAAGTAAGTAAATGAAGTCAAACAAACCCTAAATACTATTTAAGGGTGAAATGGAAAAGTATCCATTTCTACTTAATTGACCTAATCTTTAAAAAAAACACCAATTAATATAAGATATTACCACTAATCACTGAATTGCTTACACTAATAGTTTATTAGTGAATTAATTAGTTAATAGTCATATCAGAAAAATATATAGTACTTTTTAAAATTTATATAATAAAATAATGATGGAATATATGTTTATGAATGATGTAAATAGAAGTATAAATATTAATGATTCAGATAGGAAGAAATATTTATCATTTATTAAAATTTATATAATTAAAATAATGGTTGAACAAAAAACAAAACAATGATTTAAATATGGGAAACAAAATATTTTTTATCCAAGTACACAAAAAGTGTTACTTATTAAAAAAAGTGATACGAAATGTCATAAAAATTAAACAACTTAAATTCTTCTAACAAATTGGCTTTTACAATATCTAATAATATTTTTATTTGTTTCACATAAATTTTTAAGTCAATTAACAAAAAGAAATATATTAGAATATTATGTAATGAAGATGAATCCATGTTTTATTCAAATTTTTCCGAGTTTCCTCGCACCATTTTCTTATACTCGCACATTTTTTTAATAAAAAAAAAGTAGATCTATTTATAAAACTAGAAAATAAGTTAAGTTACTCAAATATTAACATTTGAATTGATAAACTATCTCTATTCCAATTTTACTAGTAGAATGTCATTGACCCTATATTTCAAATTTGAGAATCAAATATAAATCATTAAACTCATAATAATTATAAATTTTTTAATTAAATATTAATTTAAAGAAAATATAAAATTACAATTAATTTATTATTAATTTTAAACAAAAATTAGTTTTAAGTTTTAAATAAAACCCACACAATTTTAGTAAAAATCAGATTATTTATCCCTCGATTTATTAAAAAAATTAAATAGTTAGATAATTTATTTTACACTTTTTTACAAGTAGAAATAAAATGTATAGTAGTTGAGATTTGAAGAATGTCTAGAATGGTATGTTACATCTTCTTTTTATATAAAAGAGAGATCAAATTATTTTTTTAAAAATAAATATATGAGATGCTTTGGTATAAATACTCAGTTTTTTTTTCTGATTCACATAAAAATTTCTTCAGCTTGAAGAATAATGTTGGTTTCCTTTCATCTTCTTTCCCAGCTTTCTCCACCATTTCTCTCTCTAAAGTAGGCCCTTAGAAAGTAAGTAAATGAAGTGAAACAAACCCAAAATACTATTTAAGGGTGAAATGGAAAAGTATCCATTTCTACTTAATTGACCTAATCTTTAAAAAAAATACCAATTAATATAAGATATTACCACTAATCACTGAATTGCTTACACTAATAGTTTATTAGTGAATTAATTAGTTAATAGTCATATCAGAAAAATATATAGTACTTTTCAAAATTTATATAATAAAATAATGATGGAATATATGTTTATGAATGATGTAAATAAAAGTATAAATATTAATGATTCAGATAGGAAGAAATATTTATCATTTATTAAAATTTATATAATTAAAATAATGGTTGAACAAAAAACAAAACAATGATTTAAATATGGGAAACAAAATATTTTTTATCCAAGTACACAAAAAGTGTTACTTATTAAAAAAAGTGATACGAAATGTCATAAAAATTAAACAACTTAAATTCTTCTAACAAATTGGCTTTTACAATATCTAATAATATTTTTATTTGTTTCACATAAATTTTTAAGTCAATTAACAAAAAGAAATATATTAGAATATTATGTAATGAAGATGAATCCATGTTTTATTCAAATTTTTCCGAGTTTCCTCGCAACATTTTCTTATACTCGCACATTTTTTTAATAAAAAAAAAGTAGATCTATTTATAAAACTAGAAAATAAGTTAAGTTACTCAAATATTAACATTTGAATTGATAAACTATCTCTATTCCAATTTTACTAGTAGAATGTCATTGACCCTATATTTCAAATTTGAGAATCAAATATAAATCATTAAACTCATAATAATTATAAATTTTTTAATTAAATATTAATTTAAAGAAAATATAAAATTACAATTAATTTATTATTAATTTTAAACAAAAATTAGTTTTAAGTTTTAAATAAAACCCACACAATTTTAGTAAAAATCAGATTATTTATCCCTCGATTTATTAAAAAAATTAAATAGTTAGATAATTTATTTTACACTTTTTTACAAGTAGAAATAAAATGTATAGTAGTTGAGATTTGAAGAATGTCTAGAATGGTATGTTACATCTTCTTTTTATATAAAAGAGAGATCAAATTATTTTTTTAAAAATAAATATATGAGATGCTTTGGTATAAATACTCAGTTTTTTTTTCTGATTCACATAAAAATTTCTTCAGCTTGAAGAATAATGTTGGTTTCCTTTCATCTTCTTTCCAAGCTTTCTCCACCATTTCTCTCTCTAAAGTAGGCCCTTAGAAAGTAAGTAAATGAAGTCAAACAAACCCTAAATACTATTTAAGGGTGAAATGGAAAAGTATCCATTTCTACTTAATTGACCTAATCTTTAAAAAAAACACCAATTAATATAAGATATTACCACTAATCACTGAATTGCTTACACTAATAGTTTATTAGTGAATTAATTAGTTAATAGTCATATCAGAAAAATATATAGTACTTTTTAAAATTTATATAATAAAATAATGATGGAATATATGTTTATGAATGATGTAAATAGAAGTATAAATATTAATGATTCAGATAGGAAGAAATATTTATCATTTATTAAAATTTATATAATTAAAATAATGGTTGAACAAAAAACAAAACAATGATTTAAATATGGGAAACAAAATATTTTTTATCCAAGTACACAAAAAGTGTTACTTATTAAAAAAAGTGATACGAAATGTCATAAAAATTAAACAACTTAAATTCTTCTAACAAATTGGCTTTTACAATATCTAATAATATTTTTATTTGTTTCACATAAATTTTTAAGTCAATTAACAAAAAGAAATATATTAGAATATTATGTAATGAAGATGAATCCATGTTTTATTCAAATTTTTCCGAGTTTCCTCGCACCATTTTCTTATACTCGCACATTTTTTTAATAAAAAAAAAGTAGATCTATTTATAAAACTAGAAAATAAGTTAAGTTACTCAAATATTAACATTTGAATTGATAAACTATCTCTATTCCAATTTTACTAGTAGAATGTCATTGACCCTATATTTCAAATTTGAGAATCAAATATAAATCATTAAACTCATAATAATTATAAATTTTTTAATTAAATATTAATTTAAAGAAAATATAAAATTACAATTAATTTATTATTAATTTTAAACAAAAATTAGTTTTAAGTTTTAAATAAAACCCACACAATTTTAGTAAAAATCAGATTATTTATCCCTCGATTTATTAAAAAAATTAAATAGTTAGATAATTTATTTTACACTTTTTTACAAGTAGAAATAAAATGTATAGTAGTTGAGATTTGAAGAATGTCTAGAATGGTATGTTACATCTTCTTTTTATATAAAAGAGAGATCAAATTATTTTTTTAAAAATAAATATATGAGATGCTTTGGTATAAATACTCAGTTTTTTTTTCTGATTCACATAAAAATTTCTTCAGCTTGAAGAATAATGTTGGTTTCCTTTCATCTTCTTTCCCAGCTTTCTCCACCATTTCTCTCTCTAAAGTAGGCCCTTAGAAAGTAAGTAAATGAAGTGAAACAAACCCAAAATACTATTTAAGGGTGAAATGGAAAAGTATCCATTTCTACTTAATTGACCTAATCTTTAAAAAAAATACCAATTAATATAAGATATTACCACTAATCACTGAATTGCTTACACTAATAGTTTATTAGTGAATTAATTAGTTAATAGTCATATCAGAAAAATGTATAGTACTTTTCAAAATTTATATAATAAAATAATGATGGAATATATGTTTATGAATGATGTAAATAGAAGTATAAATATTAATGATTCAGATAGGAAGAAATATTTATCATTTATTAAAATTTATATAATTAAAATAATGGTTGAACAAAAAACAAAACAATGATTTAAATATGGGAAACAAAATATTTTTTATCCAAGTACAAAAAAAGTGTTACTTATTAAAAAAAGTGATACGAAATGTCATAAAAATTAAACAACTTAAATTCTTCTAACAAACTGGCTTTTACAATATCTAATAATATTTTTATTTGTTTCACATAAATTTTTAAGTCAATTAACAAAAAGAAATATATTAGAATATTATGTAATGAAGATGAATCCATGTTTTATTCAAATTTTTTTCCGAGTTTCCTCGCACCATTTTCTTATACTCGCACATTTTTTTAATAAAAAAAAGTAGATTTATTTATAAAACTATAAAATAAGTTAAGTTACTCAAATATTAACATTTGAATTGATAAACTATCTCTATTCCAATTTTACTAGTAGAATGTCATTGACCCTATATTTCAAATTTGTGAATCAAATATAAATCATTAAACTCATAATAATTATAATTTTTTTAATTAAATATTAATTTAAAGAAAATATAAAATTACAATTAATTTATTATTAATTTTAAACAAAAATTAGTTTTAAGTTTTAAATAAAACCCACACAATTTTAGTAAAAATCAGATTATTTATCCCTCGATTTATTAAAAAAATTAAATAGTTAGATAATTTATTTTACACTTTTTTACAAGTAGAAATAAAATGTATAGTAGTTGAGATTTGAAGAATGTCTAGAATGGTATGTTACATCTTCTTTTTATATAAAAGAGAGATCAAATTATTTTTTTTAAAATAAATATATGAGATGCTTTGGTATAAATCCTCAGTTTTTTTTTCTGATTCACATAAAAATTTCTTCAGCTTGAAGAATAATGTTGGTTTCCTTTCATCTTCTTTCCAAGCTTTCTCCACCATTTCTCTCTCTAAAGTAGGCCCTTAGAAAGTAAGTAAATGAAGTCAAACAAGCCCTAAATACTATTTAAGGGTGAAATTGAAAAGTATCCATTTCTACTTAATTGACCTAATCTTTAAAAAAAATACCAATTAATATAAGATATTACCACTAATCACTGAATTGCTTACACTAATAGTTTATTAGTTAATTAATTAGTTAATAGTCATATCAGAAAAATATATAGTACTTTTCAAAATTTATATAATAAAATAATAATGGAATATATGTTTATGAATGATGTAAATAGAAGTATAAATATTAATGATTCAGATAGGAAGAAATATTTATCATTTATTAAAATTTATATAATTAAAATAATGGTTGAACAAAAAACAAAACTATGATTTAAATATGGGAAACAAAATATTTTTTATCCAAGTACAAAAAAAGTGTTACTTATTAAAAAAAGTGATACGAAATGTCATAAAAATTAAACAACTTAAATTCTTCTAACAAACTGGCTTTTACAATATCTAATAATATTTTTATTTGTTTCACATAAATTTTTAAGTCAATTAAAAAAAAGAAATATATTAGAATATTATGTAATGAAGATGAATCCATGTTTTATTCAAATTTTTTTCCGAGTTTCCTCGCACCATTTTCTTATACTCGCACATTTTTTTAATAAAAAAAAGTAGATTTATTTATAAAACTATAAAATAAGTTAAGTTACTCAAATATTAACATTTGAATTGATAAACTATCTCTATTCCAATTTTACTAGTAGAATGTCATTGACCCTATATTTCAAATTTGTGAATCAAATATAAATCATTAAACTCATAATAATTATAATTTTTTTAATTAAATATTAATTTAAAGAAAATATAAAATTACAATTAATTTATTATTAATTTTAAACAAAAATTAGTTTTAAGTTTTAAATAAAACCCACACAATTTTAGTAAAAATCAGATTATTTATCCCTCGATTTATTAAAAAAATTAAATAGTTAGATAATTTATTTTACACTTTTTTACAAGTAGAAATAAAATGTATAGTAGTTGAGATTTGAAGAATGTCTAGAATGGTATGTTACATCTTCTTTTTATATAAAAGAGAGATCAAATTATTTTTTTTAAAATAAATGTATGAGATGCTTTGGTATAAATCCTCAGTTTTTTTTTCTGATTCACATAAAAATTTCTTCAGCTTGAAGAATAATGTTGGTTTCCTTTCATCTTCTTTCCAAGCTTTCTCCACCATTTCTCTCTATAAAGTAGGCCCTTAGAAAGTAAGTAAATGAAGTCAAACAAACCCTAAATACTATTTAAGGGTGAAATGGAAAAGTATCCATTTCTACTTAATTGACCTAATCTTTAAAAAAAATACCAATTAATATAAGATATTACCACTAATCACTGAATTGCTTACACTAATAGTTTATTAGTGAATTAATTAGTTAATAGTCATATCAGAAAAATATATAGTACTTTTCAAAATTTATATAATAAAATAATTATGGAATATATGTTTATGAATGATGTAAATAGAAGTATAAATATTAATCATTCAGATAGGAAGAAATATTTATCATTTAATAAAATTTATATAATTAAAATAATGGTTGAACAAAAAACAAAACAATGATTTAAATATGGGAAACAAAATATTTTTTATCCAAGTACAAAAAAAGTGTTACTTATTAAAAAAAGTGATACGAAATGTCATAAAAATTAAACAACTTAAATTCTTCTAACAAACTGGCTTTTACAATATCTAATAATATTTTTATTTGTTTCACATATATTTTTAAGTCAATTAACAAAAAGAAATATATTAGAATATTATGTAATGAAGATGAATCCATGTTTTATTCAAATTTTTCCGAGTTTCCTCGCACCATTTTCTTATACTCTCACATTTTTTTAATAAAAAAAAGTAGATTTATTTATAAAACTATAAAATAAGTTAAGTTACTCAAATATTAACATTTGAATTGATAAACTATCTCTATTCCAATTTTACTAGTAGAATGTCATTGACCCTATATTTCAAATTTGTGAATCAAATAAAAATCATTAAACTCATAATAATTATAATTTTTTTAATTAAATATTAATTTAAAGAAAATATAAAATTACAATTAATTTATTATTAATTTTAAACAAAAATTAGTTTTAAGCTTTAAATAAAACCCACACAATTTTAGTAAAAATCAGATTATTTATCCCTCGATTTATTAAATAAATTAAATAGTTAGGTAATTTATTTTACACTTTTTTACAAGTAGAAATAAAATGTATAGTAGTTGAGATTTGAAGAATGTCTAGAATGGTATGTTACATCTTCTTTTTATATAAAAGAGAGATCAAATTATTTTTTTTAAAATAAATATATGAGATGCTTTGGTATAAATCCTCAGTTTTTTTTTTCTGATTCACATAAAAATTTCTTCAGCTTGAAGAATAATGTTGGTTTCCTTTCATCTTCTTTCCAAGCTTTCTCCACCATTTCTCTCTCTAAAGTAGGCCCTTAGAAAGTAAGTAAATGAAGTCAAACAAACCATAAATACTATTTAAGGGTGAAATGGAAAAGTATCCATTTCTACTTAATTGACCTAATCTTTAAAAAAAATACCAATTAATATAAGATATTACCACTAATCACTGAATTGCTTACACTAATAGTTTATTAGTGAATTAATTAGTTAATAGTCATATCAGAAAAATATATAGTACTTTTCAAAATTTATATAATAAAATAATGATGGAATATATGTTTAAGAATGATGTAAATAGAAGTATAAATATTAATGATTCAGATAGGAAGAAATATTTATCATTTATTAAAATTTATATAATTAAAATAATGGTTGAACAAAAAACAAAACAATGATTTAAATATGGGAAACAAAATATTTTTTATCCAAGTACAAAAAAAGTGTTACTTATTAAAAAAAGTGATACGAAATGTCATAAAAATTAAACAACTTAAATTCTTCTAACAAACTGGCTTTTACAATATCTAATAATATTTTTATTTGTTTCACATAAATTTTTAAGTCAATTAACAAAAAGAAATATATTAGAATATTATGTAATGAAGATGAATCCATGTTTTATTCAAATTTTTTTCCGAGTTTCCTCGCACCATTTTCTTATACTCGCACATTTTTTTAATAAAAAAAAGTAGATTTATTTATAAAACTATAAAATAAGTTAAGTTACTCAAATATTAACATTTGAATTGATAAACTATCTCTATTCCAATTTTACTAGTAGAATGTCATTGACCCTATATTTCAAATTTGTGAATCAAATATAAATCATTAAACTCATAATAATTATAATTTTTTTAATTAAATATTAATTTAAAGGAAATATAAAATTACAATTAATTTATTATTAATTTTAAACAAAAATTAGTTTTAAGTTTTAAATAAAACCCACACAATTTTAGTAAAAATCAGATTATTTATCCCTCGATTTATTAAAAAAATTAAATAGTTAGATAATTTATTTTACACTTTTTTACAAGTAGAAATAAAATGTATAGTAGTTGAGATTTGAAGAATGTCTAGAATGGTATGTTACATCTTCTTTTTATATAAAAGAGAGATCAAATTATTTTTTTTAAAATAAATGTATGAGATGCTTTGGTATAAATCCTCAGTTTTTTTTTCTGATTCACATAAAAATTTCTTCAGCTTGAAGAATAATGTTGGTTTCCTTTCATCTTCTTTCCAAGCTTTCTCCACCATTTCTCTCTATAAAGTAGGCCCTTAGAAAGTAAGTAAATGAAGTCAAACAAACCCTAAATACTATTTAAGGGTGAAATGGAAAAGTATCCATTTCTAATTAATTGACCTAATCTTTAAAAAAAATACCAATTAATATAAGATATTACCACTAATCACTGAATTGCTTACACTAATAGTTTATTAGTGAATTAATTAGTTAATAGTCATATCAGAAAAATATATAGTACTTTTCAAAATTTATATAATAAAATAATTATGGAATATATGTTTATGAATGATGTAAATAGAAGTATAAATATTAATCATTCAGATAGGAAGAAATATTTATCATTTAATAAAATTTATATAATTAAAATAATGGTTGAACAAAAAACAAAACAATGATTTAAATATGGGAAACAAAATATTTTTTATCCAAGTACAAAAAAAGTGTTACTTATTAAAAAAAGTGATACGAAATGTCATAAAAATTAAACAACTTAAATTCTTCTAACAAACTGGCTTTTACAATATCTAATAATATTTTTATTTGTTTCACATATATTTTTAAGTCAATTAACAAAAAGAAATATATTAGAATATTATGTAATGAAGATGAATCCATGTTTTATTCAAATTTTTCCGAGTTTCCTCGCACCATTTTCTTATACTCTCACATTTTTTTAATAAAAAAAAGTAGATTTATTTATAAAACTATAAAATAAGTTAAGTTACTCAAATATTAACATTTGAATTGATAAACTATCTCTATTCCAATTTTACTAGTAGAATGTCATTGACCCTATATTTCAAATTTGTGAATCAAATAAAAATCATTAAACTCATAATAATTATAATTTTTTTAATTAAATATTAATTTAAAGAAAATATAAAATTACAATTAATTTATTATTAATTTTAAACAAAAATTAGTTTTAAGCTTTAAATAAAACCCACACAATTTTAGTAAAAATCAGATTATTTATCCCTCGATTTATTAAATAAATTAAATAGTTAGGTAATTTATTTTACACTTTTTTACAAGTAGAAATAAAATGTATAGTAGTTGAGATTTGAAGAATGTCTAGAATGGTATGTTACATCTTCTTTTTATATAAAAGAGAGATCAAATTATTTTTTTTAAAATAAATATATGAGATGCTTTGGTATAAATCCTCAGTTTTTTTTTCTGATTCACATAAAAATTTCTTCAGCTTGAAGAATAATGTTGGTTTCCTTTCATCTTCTTTCCAAGCTTTCTCCACCATTTCTGTCTCTAAAGTAGGCCCTTAGAAAGTAAGTAAATGAAGTCAAACAAACCCTAAATACTATTTAAGGGTGAAATGGAAAAGTATCCATTTCTACTTAATTGACCTAATCTTTAAAAAAAATACCAATTAATATAAGATATTACCACTAATCACTGAATTGCTTACACTAATAGTTTATTAGTGAATTAATTAGTTAATAGTCATATCAGAAAAATATATAGTACTTTTCAAAATTTATATAATAAAATAATGATGGAATATATGTTTAAGAATGATGTAAATAGAAGTATAAATATTAATGATTCAGATAGGAAGAAATATTTATCATTTATTAAAATTTATATAATTAAAATAATGGTTGAACAAAAAACAAAACAATGATTTAAATATGGGAAACAAAATATTTTTTATCCAAGTACAAAAAAAGTGTTACTTATTAAAAAAAGTGATACGAAATGTCATAAAAATTAAACAACTTAAATTCTTCTAACAAACTGGCTTTTACAATATCTAATAATATTTTTATTTGTTTCACATAAATTTTTAAGTCCATTAACAAAAAGAAATATATTAGAATATTATGTAATGAATCCATGTTTTATTCAAATTTTTCCGAGTTTCCTCGCACCATTTTCTTATACTCGCACATTTTTTTAATAAAAAAAAGTAGATTTATTTATAAAACTATAAAATAAGTTAAGTTACTCAAATATTAACATTTGAATTGATAAACTATCTCTATTCCAATTTTACTAGTAGAATGTCATTGACCCTATATTTCAAATTTGAGAATCAAATATAAATCATTAAACTCATAATAATTATAATTTTTTTAATTAAATATTAATTTAAAGAAAATATAAAATTACAATTAATTTATTATTAATTTTAAACAAAAATTAGTTTTAAGTTTTAAATAAAACCCACACAATTTTAGTAAAAATCAGATTATTTATCCCTCAATTTATTAAATAAATTAAATAGTTAGATAATTTATTTTACACTTTTTTACAAGTAGAAATAAAATGTATAGTAGTTGAGATTTGAAGAATGTCTAGAATGGTATGTTACATCTTCTTTTTATATAAAAGAGAGATCAAATTATTTTTTTTAAAATAAATATATGAGATGCTTTGGTATAAATCCTCAGTTTTTTTTTTTCTGATTCACATAAAAATTTCTTCAGCTTGAAGAATAATGTTGGTTTCCTTTCATCTTCTTTCCAAGCTTTCTCCACCATTTCTCTCTCTAAAGTAGGCCCTTAGAAAGTAAGTAAATGAAGTCAAACTAACCCTAAATACTATTTAAGGGTGAAATGGAAAAGTATCCATTTCTACTTAATTGACCTAATCTTTAAAAAAAATACCAATTAATATAAGATATTACCACTAATCACTGAATTGCTTACACTAATAGTTTATTAGTGAATTAATTAGTTAATAGTCATATCAGAAAAATATATAGTACTTTTCAAAATTTATATAATAAAATAATGATGGAATATATGTTTATGAATGATGTAAATAGAAGTATAAATATTAATGATTCAGATAGGAAGAAATATTTATCATTTATTAAAATTTATATAATTAAATTAATGGTTGAACAAAAAACAAAACAATGATTTAAATATGGGAAACAAAATATTTTTTATCCAAGTACAAAAAAAGTGTTACTTATTAAAAAAAGTGATACGAAATGTCATAAAAATCAAACAACTTAAATTCTTCTAACAAACTGGCTTTTACAATATATAATAATATTTTTATTTCTTTCACATAAATTTTTAAGTCAATTAACAAAAAGAAATATATTAGAATATTATGTAATGAAGATGAATCCATGTTTTATTCAAATTTTTTTCCGAGTTTCCTCGCACCATTTTCTTATACTCGCACATTTTTTTAATAAAAAAAAGTAGATTTATTTATAAAACTATAAAATAAGTTAAGTTACTCAAATATTAACATTTGAATTGATAAACTATCTCTATTCCAATTTTACTAGTAGAATGTCATTGACCCTATATTTCAAATTTGTGAATCAAATATAAATCATTAAACTCATAATAATTATAATTTTTTTAATTAAATATTAATTTAAAGAAAATATAAAATTACAATTAATTTATTATTAATTTTAAACAAAAATTAGTTTTAAGTTTTAAATAAAACCCACACAATTTTAGTAAAAATCAGATTATTTATCCCTCGATTTATTAAAAAAATTAAATAGTTAGATAATTTATTTTACACTTTTTTACAAGTAGAAATAAAATGTATAGTAGTTGAGATTTGAAGAATGTCTAGAATGGTATGTTACATCTTCTTTTTATATAAAAGAGAGATCAAATTATTTTTTTTAAAATAAATGTATGAGATGCTTTGGTATAAATCCTCAGTTTTTTTTTCTGATTCACATAAAAATTTCTTCAGCTTGAAGAATAATGTTGGTTTCCTTTCATCTTCTTTCCAAGCTTTCTCCACCATTTCTCTCTATAAAGTAGGCCCTTAGAAAGTAAGTAAATGAAGTCAAACAAACCCTAAATACTATTTAAGGGTGAAATGGAAAAGTATCCATTTCTAATTAATTGACCTAATCTTTAAAAAAAATACCAATTAATATAAGATATTACCACTAATCACTGAATTGCTTACACTAATAGTTTATTAGTGAATTAATTAGTTAATAGTCATATCAGAAAAATATATAGTACTTTTCAAAATTTATATAATAAAATAATTATGGAATATATGTTTATGAATGATGTAAATAGAAGTATAAATATTAATCATTCAGATAGGAAGAAATATTTATCATTTAATAAAATTTATATAATTAAAATAATGGTTGAACAAAAAACAAAACAATGATTTAAATATGAGAAACAAAATATTTTTTATCCAAGTACAAAAAAAGTGTTACTTATTAAAAAAAGTGATACGAAATGTCATAAAAATTAAACAACTTAAATTCTTCTAACAAACTGGCTTTTACAATATCTAATAATATTTTTATTTGTTTCACATATATTTTTAAGTCAATTAACAAAAAGAAATATATTAGAATATTATGTAATGAAGATGAATCCATGTTTTATTCAAATTTTTCCGAGTTTCCTCGCACCATTTTCTTATACTCTCACATTTTTTTAATAAAAAAAAAGTAGATTTATTTATAAAACTATAAAATAAGTTAAGTTACTCAAATATTAACATTTGAATTGATAAACTATCTATATTCCAATTTTACTAGTAGAATGTCATTGACCCTATATTTCAAATTTGTGAATCAAATAAAAATCATTAAACTCATAATAATTATAATTTTTTTAATTAAATATTAATTTAAAGAAAATATAAAATTACAATTAATTTATTATTAATTTTAAACAAAAATTAGTTTTAAGCTTTAAATAAAACCCACACAATTTTAGTAAAAATCAGATTATTTATCCCTCGATTTATTAAATAAATTAAATAGTTAGGTAATTTATTTTACACTTTTTTACAAGTAGAAATAAAATGTATAGTAGTTGAGATTTGAAGAATGTCTAGAATGGTATGTTACATCTTCTTTTTATATAAAAGAGAGATCAAATTATTTTTTTTAAAATAAATATATGAGATGCTTTGGTATAAATCCTCAGTTTTTTTTTCTGATTCACATAAAAATTTCTTCAGCTTGAAGAATAATGTTGGTTTCCTTTCATCTTCTTTCCAAGCTTTCTCCACCATTTCTCTCTCTAAAGTAGGCCCTTAGAAAGTAAGTAAATGAAGTCAAACAAACCCTAAATACTATTTAAGGGTGAAATGGAAAAGTATCCATTTCTACTTAATTGACCTAATCTTTAAAAAAAATACCAATTAATATAAGATATTAGCACTAATCACTGAATTGCTTACACTAATAGTTTATTAGTGAATTAATTAGTTAATAGTCATATCAGAAAAATATATAGTACTTTTCAAAATTTATATAATAAAATAATGATGGAATATATGTTTATGAATGATGTAAATAGAAGTATAAATATTAATGATTCAGATAGGAAGAAATATTTATCATTTATTAAAATTTATATAATTAAAATAATGGTTGAACAAAAAACAAAACAATGATTTAAATATGGGAAACAAAATATTTTTTATCCAAGTACAAAAAAAGTGTTACTTATTAAAAAAAGTGATACGAAATGTCATAAAAATTAAACAACTTAAATTCTTCTAACAAACTGGCTTTTACAATATCTAATAATATTTTTATTTGTTTCACATAAATTTTTAAGTCAATTAACAAAAAGAAATATATTAGAATATTATGTAATGAATCCATGTTTTATTCAAATTTTTCCGAGTTTCCTCGCACCATTTTCTTATACTCGCACATTTTTTTAATAAAAAAAAGTAGATTTATTTATAAAACTATAAAATAAGTTAAGTTACTCAAATATTAACATTTGAATTGATAAACTATCTCTATTCCAATTTTACTAGTAGAATGTCATTGACCCTATATTTCAAATTTGAGAATCAAATATAAATCATTAAACTCATAATAATTATAATTTTTTTAATTAAATATTAATTTAAAGAAAATATAAAATTACAATTAATTTATTATTAATTTTAAACAAAAATTAGTTTTAAGTTTTAAATAAAACCCACACAATTTTAGTAAAAATCAGATTATTTATCCCTCAATTTATTAAATAAATTAAATAGTTAGATAATTTATTTTACACTTTTTTACAAGTAGAAATAAAATGTATAGTAGTTGAGATTTGAAGAATGTCTAGAATGGTATGTTACATCTTCTTTTTATATAAAAGAGAGATCAAATTATTTTTTTTAAAATAAATATATGAGATGCTTTGGTATAAATCCTCAGTTTTTTTTTTCTGATTCACATAAAAATTTCTTCAGCTTGAAGAATAATGTTGGTTTCCTTTCATCTTCTTTCCAAGCTTTCTCCACCATTTCTCTCTCTAAAGTAGGCCCTTAGAAAGTAAGTAAATGAAGTCAAACAAACCCTAAATACTATTTAAGGGTGAAATGGAAAAGTATCCATTTCTACTTAATTGACCTAATCTTTAAAAAAAATACCAATTAATATAAGATATTACCACTAATCACTGAATTGCTTACACTAATAGTTTATTAGTGAATTAATTAGTTAATAGTCATATCAGAAAAATATATAGTACTTTTCAAAATTTATATAATAAAATAATGATGGAATATATGTTTATGAATGATGTAAATAGAAGTATAAATATTAATGATTCAGATAGGAAGAAATATTTATCATTTATTAATATTTATATAATTAAAATAATGGTTGAACAAAAAACAAAACAATGATTTAAATATGGGAAACAAAATATTTTTTATCCAAGTACAAAAAAAGTGTTACTTATTAAAAAAAGTGATACGAAATGTCATAAAAATTAAACAACTTAAATTCTTCTAACAAACTGGCTTTTACAATATATAATAATATTTTTATTTCTTTCACATAAATTTTTAAGTCAATTAACAAAAAGAAATATATTAGAATATTATGTAATGAAGATGAATCCATGTTTTATTCAAATTTTTTTCCGAGTTTCCTCGCACCATTTTCTTATACTCGCACATTTTTTTAATAAAAAAAAGTAGATTTATTTATAAAACTATAAAATAAGTTAAGTTACTCAAATATTAACATTTGAATTGATAAACTATCTCTATTCCAATTTTACTAGTAGAATGTCATTGACCCTATATTTCAAATTTGTGAATCAAATATAAATCATTAAACTCATAATAATTATAATTTTTTTAATTAAATATTAATTTAAAGAAAATATAAAATTACAATTAATTTATTATTAATTTTAAACAAAAATTAGTTTTAAGTTTTAAATAAAACCCACACAATTTTAGTAAAAATCAGATTATTTATCCCTCGATTTATTAAAAAAATTAAATAGTTAGATAATTTATTTTACACTTTTTTACAAGTAGAAATAAAATGTATAGTAGTTGAGATTTGAAGAATGTCTAGAATGGTATGTTACATCTTCTTTTTATATAAAAGAGAGATCACATTATTTTTTTTAAAATAAATGTATGAGATGCTTTGGTATAAATCCTCAGTTTTTTTTTCTGATTCACATAAAAATTTCTTCAGCTTGAAGAATAATGTTGGTTTCCTTTCATCTTCTTTCCAAGCTTTCTCCACCATTTCTCTCTATAAAGTAGGCCCTTAGAAAGTAAGTAAATGAAGTCAAACAAACCCTAAATACTATTTAAGGGTGAAATGGAAAAGTATCCATTTCTACTTAATTGACCTAATCTTTAAAAAAAATACCAATTAATATAAGATATTACCACTAATCACTGAATTGCTTACACTAATAGTTTATTAGTGAATTAATTAGTTAATAGTCATATCAGAAAAATATATAGTACTTTTCAAAATTTATATAATAAAATAATTATGGAATATATGTTTATGAATGATGTAAATAGAAGTATAAATATTAATCATTCAGATAGGAAGAAATATTTATCATTTAATAAAATTTATATAATTAAAATAATGGTTGAACAAAAAACAAAACAATGATTTAAATATGGGAAACAAAATATTTTTTATCCAAGTACAAAAAAAGTGTTACTTATTAAAAAAAGTGATACGAAATGTCATAAAAATTAAACAACTTAAATTCTTCTAACAAACTGGCTTTTACAATATCTAATAATATTTTTATTTGTTTCACATATATTTTTAAGTCAATTAACAAAAAGAAATATATTAGAATATTATGTAATGAAGATGAATCCATGTTTTATTCAAATTTTTCCGAGTTTCCTCGCACCATTTTCTTATACTCTCACATTTTTTTAATAAAAAAAAGTAGATTTATTTATAAAACTATAAAATAAGTTAAGTTACTCAAATATTAACATTTGAATTGATAAACTATCTCTATTCCAATTTTACTAGTAGAATGTCATTGACCCTATATTTCAAATTTGTGAATCAAATAAAAATCATTAAACTCATAATAATTATAATTTTTTTAATTAAATATTAATTTAAAGAAAATATAAAATTACAATTAATTTATTATTAATTTTAAACAAAAATTAGTTTTAAGCTTTAAATAAAACCCACACAATTTTAGTAAAAATCAGATTATTTATCCCTCGATTAATTAAATAAATTAAATAGTTAGGTAATTTATTTTACACTTTTTTACAAGTAGAAATAAAATGTATAGTAGTTGAGATTTGAAGAATGTCTAGAATGGTATGTTACATCTTCTTTTTATATAAAAGAGAGATCAAATTATTTTTTTTAAAATAAATATATGAGATGCTTTGGTATAAATCCTCAGTTTTTTTTTTCTGATTCACATAAAAATTTCTTCAGCTTGAAGAATAATGTTGGTTTCCTTTCATCTTCTTTCCAAGCTTTCTCCACCATTTCTCTCTCTAAAGTAGGCCCTTAGAAAGTAAGTAAATGAAGTCAAACAAACCCTAAATACTATTTAAGGGTGAAATGGAAAAGTATCCATTTCTACTTAATTGACCTAATCTTTAAAACAAATACCAATTAATATAAGATATTACCACTAATCACTGAATTGCTTACACTAATAGTTTATTAGTGAATTAATTAGTTAATAGTCATATCAGAAAAATATATAGTACTTTTCAAAATTTATATAATAAAATAATGATGGAATATATGTTTATGAATGATGTAAATAGAAGTATAAATATTAATGATTCAGATAGGAAGAAATATTTATCATTTATTAAAATTTATATAATTAAAATAATGGTTGAACAAAAAACAAAACAATGATTTAAATATGGGAAACAAAATATTTTTTATCCAAGTACAAAAAAAGTGTTACTTATTAAAAAAAGTGATACGAAATGTCATAAAAATTAAACAACTTAAATTCTTCTAACAAACTGGCTTTTACAATATCTAATAATATTTTTATTTCTTTCACATAAATTTTTAAGTCAATTAACAAAAAGAAATATATTAGAATATTATGTAATGAATCCATGTTTTATTCAAATTTTTCCGAGTTTCCTCGCACCATTTTCTTATACTCGCACATTTTTTTAATAAAAAAAAGTAGATTTATTTATAAAACTATAAAATAAGTTAAGTTACTCAATTATTAACATTTGAATTGATAAACTATCTCTATTCCAATTTTACTAGTAGAATGTCATTGACCCTATATTTCAAATTTGAGAATCAAATATAAATCATTAAACTCATAATAATTATAATTTTTTTAATTAAATATTAATTTAAAGAAAATATAAAATTACAATTAATTTATTATTAATTTTAAACAAAAATTAGTTTTAAGTTTTAAATAAAACCCACACAATTTTAGTAAAAATTAGATTATTTATCCCTCGATTTATTAAATAAATTAAATAGTTAGATAATTTATTTTACACTTTTTTACAAGTAGAAATAAAATGTATAGTAGTTGAGATTTGAAGAATGTCTAGAATGGTATGTTACATCTTCTTTTTATATAAAAGAGAGATCAAATTATTTTTTTTAAAATAAATATATGAGATGCTTTGGTATAAATCCTCAGTTTTTTTTTCTGATTCACATAAAAATTTCTTCAGCTTGAAGAATAATGTTGGTTTCCTTTCATCTTCTTTCCAAGCTTTATCCACCATTTCTCTCTCTAAAGTAGGCCCTTAGAAAGTAAGTAAATGAAGTCAAACAAACCCTAAATACTATTTAAGGGTGAAATGGAAAAGTATCCATTTCTACTTAATTGACCTAATCTTTAAAAAAAATACCAATTAATATAAGATATTACCACTAATAACTGAATTGCTTACACTAATAGTTTATTAGTGAATTAATTAGTTAATAGTCATATCAGAAAAATATATAGTACTTTTCAAAATTTATATAATAAAATAATGATGGAATATATGTTTATGAATGATGTAAATAGAAGTATAAATATTAATGATTAAGATAGGAAGAAATATTTATCATTTATTAAAATTTATATAATTAAAATAATGGTTGAACAAAAAACAAAACAATGATTTAAATATGGGAAACAAAATATTTTTTATCCAAGTACAAAAAAAAGTGTTACTTATTAAAAAAAGTGATACGAAATGTCATAAAAATTAAACAACTTAAATTCTTCTAACAAACTGGCTTTTACAATATCTAATAATATTTTTATTTGTTTCACATAAATTTTTAAGTCAATTAACAAAAAGAAATATATTAGAATATTATGTAATGAATCCATGTTTTATTCAAATTTTTCCGAGTTTCCTCGCACCATTTTCTTATACTCGCACATTTTTTTAATAAAAAAAAGTAGATTTATTTATAAAACTATAAAATAAGTTAAGTTACTCAAATATTAACATTTGAATTGATAAACTATCTTTATTCCAATTTTACTAGTAGAATGTCATTGACCCTATATTTCAAATTTGAGAATCAAATATAAATCATTAAACTCATAATAATTATATTTTTTTTAATTAAATATTAATTTAAAAAAATATAAAATTACAATTAATTTATTATTAATTTTAAACAAAAATTAGTTTTAAGTTTTAAATAAAACCCACACAATTTTAGTAAAAATCAGATTATTTATCCCTCGATTTATTAAATAAATTAAATAGTTAGATAATTTATTTTACACTTTTTTACAAGTAGAAATAAAATGTATAGTAGTTGAGATTTGAAGAATGTCTAGAATGGTATGTTACATCTTCTTTTTATATAAAAGAGAGATCAAATTATTTTTTTTAAAATAAATATATGAGATGCTTTGGTATAAATCCTCAGTTTTTTTTTCTGATTCACATAAAAATTTCTTCAGCTTGAAGAATAATGTTGGTTTCCTTTGATCTTCTTTCCCAGCTTTCTCCACCATTTCTCTCTCTAAAGTAGGCCCTTAGAAAGTAAGTAAATGAAGTGAAACAAACCCTAAATACTATTTAAGGGTGAAATGGAAAAGTATCCATTTCTACTTAATTGACCTAATCTTTAAAAAAAATACCAATTAATATAAGATATTACCACTAATCACTGAATTGCTTACACTAATAGTTTATTAGTGTACTAATTAGTTAATAGTCATATCAGAAAAATATATAGTACTTTTCTAAATTTATATAATAAAATAATGATGGAATATATGTTTATGAATGATGTAAATAGAAGTATAAATATTAATGATTCAGATAGGAAGAAATATTTATCATTTATTAAAATTTATATAATTAAAATAATGGTTGAACAAAAAACAAAACAATGATTTAAATATGGGAAACAAAATATTTTTTATCCAAGTACAAAAAAGTTGTTACTTATTAAAAAAAGTGATACGAAATGTCATAAAAATTAAACAACTTAAATTCTTCTAACAAACTGGCTTTTACAATATCTAATAATATTTTTATTTGTTTCACATAAATTTTTAAGTCAATTAACAAAAAGAAATATATTAGAATATTATGTAATGAATCCATGTTTTATTCAAATTTTTCCGAGTTTCCTCGCACCATTTTCTTATACTCGCACATTTTTTTAATAAAAAAAAAGTAGATTTATTTATAAAACTATAAAATAAGTTAAGTTACTCAAATATTAACATTTGAATTGATAAACTATCTCTATTCCAATTTTACTAGTAGAATGTCATTGACCCTATATTTCAAATTTGAGAATCAAATATAAATCATTAAACTCATAATAATTATATTTTTTTTAATTAAATATTAATTTAAAGAAAATATAAAATTACAATTAATTTATTATTAATTTTAAACAAAAATTAGTTTTAAGTTTTAAATAAAACCCACACAATTTTAGTAAAAATCAGATTATTTATCCCTCGATTTATTAAATAAATTAAATAGTTAGATAATTTATTTTACACTTTTTTACAAGTAGAAATAAAATGTATAGTAGTTGAGATTTGAAGAATGTCTAGAATGGTATGTTACATCTTCTTTTTATATAAAAGAGAGATCAAATTATTTTTTTTAAAATAAATATATGAGATGCTTTGGTATAAATCCTCAGTTTTTTTTTCTGATTCACATAAAAATTTCTTCAGCTTGAAGAATAATGTTGGTTTCCTTTCATCTTCTTTCCCAGCTTTCTCCACCATTTCTCTCTCTAAAGTAGGCCCTTAGAAAGTAAGTAAATGAAGTGAAACAAACCCTAAATACTATTTAAGGGTGAAATGGAAAAGTATCCATTTCTACTTAATTGACCTAATCTTTAAAAAAAATACCAATTAATATAAGATATTACCACTAATCACTGAATTGCTTAAACTAATAGTTTATTAGTGAACTAATTAGTTAATAGTCATATCAGAAAAATATATAGTACTTTTCTAAATTTATATAATAAAATAATGATGGAATATATGTTTATGAATGATGTAAATAGAAGTATAAATATTAATGATTCAGATAGGAAGAAATATTTATCATTTATTAAAATTTATATAATTAAAATAATGGTTGAACAAAAAACAAAACAATGATTTAAATATGGGAAACAAAATATTTTTTATCCAAGTACAAAAAAATTGTTACTTATTAAAAAAAGTGATACGAAATGTCATAAAAATTAAACACCTTAAATTCTTCTAACAAACTGGCTTTTACAATATCTAATAATATTTTTATTTGTTTCACATAAATTTTTAAGTCAATTAACAAAAAGAAATATATTAGAATATTATGTAATGAAGATGAATCCATGTTTTATTCAAATTTTTCCGAGTTTCCTCGCACCATTTTCTTATACTCGCACATTTTTTTAATAAAAAAAAGTAGATTTATTTATAAAACTATAAAATAAGTTAAGTTACTCAAATATTAACATTTGAATTGATAAACTATCTTTATTCCAATTTTACTAGTAGAATGTCATTGACCCTATATTTCAAATTTGAGAATCAAATATAAATCATTAAACTCATAATAATTATATTTTTTTTAATTAAATATTAATTTAAAAAAATATAAAATTACAATTAATTTATTATTAATTTTAAACAAAAATTAGTTTTAAGTTTTAAATAAAACCCACACAATTTTAGTAAAAATCAGATTATTTATCCCTCGATTTATTAAATAAATTAAATAGTTAGATAATTTATTTTACACTTTTTTACAAGTAGAAATAAAATGTATAGTAGTTGAGATTTGAAGAATGTCTAGAATGGTATGTTACATCTTCTTTTTATATAAAAGAGAGATCAAATTATTTTTTTTAAAATAAATATATGAGATGCTTTGGTATAAATCCTCAGTTTTTTTTTCTGATTCACATAAAAATTTCTTCAGCTTGAAGAATAATGTTGGTTTCCTTTCATCTTCTTTCCCAGCTTTCTCCACCATTTCTCTCTCTAAAGTAGGCCCTTAGAAAGTAAGTAAATGAAGTGAAACAAACCCTAAATACTATTTAAGGGTGAAATGGAAAAGTATCCATTTCTACTTAATTGACCTAATCTTTAAAAAAAATACCAATTAATATAAGATATTACCACTAATCACTGAATTGCTTACACTAATAGTTTATTAGTGAATTAATTAGTTAATAGTCATATCAGAAAAATATATAGTACTTTTCAAAATTTATATAATAAAATAATGATGGAATATATGTTTATCAATGATGTAAATAGAAGTATAAATATTAATGATTCGGATAGGAAGAAATATTTATCATTTATTAAAATTTATATAATTAAAATAATGGTTGAACAAAAAACAAAACAATGATTTAAATATGGGAAACAAAATATTTTTTATCCAAGTACAAAAAAAGTGTTACTTATTAAAAAAAGTGATACGAAATGTCATAAAAATTAAACAACTTAAATTCTTCTAACAAACTGGCTTTTACAATATCTAATAATATTTTGATTTGTTTCACATAAATTTTTAAGTCAATTAACAAAAAGAAATATATTAGAATATTATGTAATGAATCCATGTTTTATTCAAATTTTTCCGAGTTTCCTCGCACCATTTTCTTATACTCGCACATTTTTTTAATAAAAAAAAAGTAGATTTATTTATAAAACTATAAAATAAGTTAAGTTACTCAAATATTAACATTTGAATTGATAAACTATCTCTATTCCAATTTTACTAGTAGAATGTCATTGACCCTATATTTCATATTTGAGAATCAAATATAAATCATTAAACTCATAATAATTATAATTTTTTTAATTAAATATTAATTTAAAGAAAATATAAAATTACAATTAATTTATTATTAATTTTAAACAAAAATTAGTTTTAAGTTTTAAATAAAACCCACACAATTTTAGTAAAAATCAGATTATTTATCCCTCGATTTATTAAATAAATTAAATAGTTAGATAATTTATTTTACACTTTTTTACAAGTAGAAATAAAATGTATAGTAGTTGAGATTTGAAGAATGTCTAGAATGGTATGTTACATCTTCTTTTTATATAAAAGAGAGATCAAATTATTTTTTTTAATATAAATATATGAGATGCTTTGGTATAAATCCTCAGTTTTTTTTTTCTGATTCACATAAAAATTTCTTCAGCTTGAAGAATAATGTTGGTTTCCTTTCATCTTCTTTCCTAGCTTTCTCCACCATTTCTCTCTCTAAAGTAGGCCCTTAGAAAGTAAGTAAATGAAGTGAAACAAACCCTAAATACTATTTAAGGGTGAAATGGAAAAGTATCCATTTCTACTTAATTGACCTAATCTTTAAAAAAAATACCAATTAATATAAGATATTACCACTAATCACTGAATTGCTTAAACTAATAGTTTATTAGTGAACTAATTAGTTAATAGTCATATCAGAAAAATATATAGTACTTTTCTAAATTTATATAATAAAATAATGATGGAATATATGTTTATGAATGATGTAAATAGAAGTATAAATATTAATGATTCAGATAGGAAGAAATATTTATCATTTATTAAAATTTATATAATTAAAATAATGGTTGAACAAAAAACAAAACAATGATTTAAATATGGGAAACAAAATATTTTTTATCCAAGTACAAAAAAATTGTTACTTATTAAAAAAAGTGATACGAAATTTCATAAAAATTAAACACCTTAAATTCTTCTAACAAACTGGCTTTTACAATATCTAATAATATTTTTATTTGTTTCACATAAATTTTTAAGTCAATTAACAAAAAGAAATATATTAGAATATTATGTAATGAATCCATGTTTTATTCAAATTTTTCCGAGTTTCCTCGCACCATTTTCTTATACTCGCACATTTTTTTAATAAAAAAAAAGTAGATTTATTTATAAAACTATAAAATAAGTTAAGTTACTCAAATATTAACATTTGAATTGATAAACTATCTCTATTCCAATTTTACTAGTAGAATGTCATTGACCCTATATTTCAAATTTGAGAATCAAATATAAATCATTAAACTCATAATAATTATATTTTTTTTAATTAAATATTAATTTAAAGAAAATATAAAATTACAATTAATTTATTATTAATTTTAAACAAAAATTAGTTTTAAGTTTTAAATAAAACCCACACAATTTTAGTAAAAATCAGATTATTTATCCCTCGATTTATTAAATAAATTAAATAGTTAGATAATTTATTTTACACTTTTTTACAAGTAGAAATAAAATGTGTAGTAGTTGAGATTTGAAGAATGTCTAGAATGGTATGTTACATCTTCTTTTTATATAAAAGAGAGATCAAATTATTTCTTTTAAAATAAATATATGAGATGCTTTGGTATAAATCCTCAGTTTTTTTTTCTGATTCACATAAAAATTTCTTCAGCTTGAAGAATAATGTTGGTTTCCTTTCATCTTCTTTCCAAGCTTTCTCCACCATTTCTCTCTCTAAAGTAGGCCCTTAGAAAGTAAGTAAATGAAGTGAAACAAACCCTAAATACTATTTAAGGGTGAAATGGAAAAGTATCCATTTCTACTTAATTGACCTAATCTTTAAAAAAAATACCAATTAATATAAGATATTACCACTAATCACTGAATTGCTTACACTAATAGTTTATTAGTGAACTAATTAGTTAATAGTCATATCAGAAAAATATATAGTACTTTTCTAAATTTATATAATAAAATAATGATGGAATATATGTTTATGAATGATGTAAATAGAAGTATAAATATTAATGATTCAGATAGGAAGAAATATTTATCATTTATTAAAATTTATATAATTAAAATAATGGTTGAACAAAAAACAAAACAATGATTTAAATATGGGAAACAAAATATTTTTTATCCAAGTACAAAAAAATTGTTACTTATTAAAAAAAGTGATACGAAATGTCTTAAAATTAAACAACTTAAATTCTTCTAACAAACTGGCTTTTACAATATCTAATAATATTTTGATTTGTTTCACATAAATTTTTAAGTCAATTAACAAAAAGAAATATATTAGAATATTATGTAATGAATCCATGTTTTATTCAAATTTTTCCGAGTTTCCTCGCACCATTTTCTTATACTCGCACATTTTTTTAATAAAAAAAAAGTAGATTTATTTATAAAACTATAAAATAAGTTAAGTTACTCAAATATTAACATTTGAATTGATAAACTATCTCTATTCCAATTTTACTAGTAGAATGTCATTGACCCTATATTTCAAATTTGAGAATCAAATATAAATCATTAAACTCATAATAATTATATTTTTTTTAATTAAATATTAATTTAAAGAAAATATAAAATTACAATTAATTTATTATTAATTTTAAACAAAAATTAGTTTTAAGTTTTAAATAAAACCCACACAATTTTAGTAAAAATTAGATTATTTATCCCTCGATTTATTAAATAAATTAAATAGTTAGATAATTTATTTTACACTTTTTTACAAGTAGAAATAAAATGTATAGTAGTTGAGATTTGAAGAATGTCTAGAATGGTATGTTACATCTTCTTTTTATATAAAAGAGAGATCAAATTATTTTTTTTAAAATAAATATATGAGATGCTTTGGTATAAATCCTCAGTTTTTTTTTCTGATTCACATAAAAATTTCTTCAGCTTGAAGAATAATGTTGGTTTCCTTTCATCTTCTTTCCCAGCTTTCTCCACCATTTCTCTCTCTAAAGTAGGCCCTTAGAAAGTAAGTAAATGAAGTGAAACAAACCCTAAATACTATTTAAGGGTGAAATGGAAAAGTATCCATTTCTACTTAATTGACCTAATCTTTAAAAAAAATACCAATTAATATAAGATATTACCACTAATCACTGAATTGCTTAAACTAATAGTTTATTAGTGAACTAATTAGTTAATAGTCATATCAGAAAAATATATAGTACTTTTCAAAATTTATATAATAAAATAATGATGGAATATATGTTTATGAATGATGTAAATAGAAGTATAAATATTAATGATTCAGATAGGAAGAAATATTTATCATTTATTAAAATTTATATAATTAAAATAATGGTTGAACAAAAAACAAAACAATGATTTAAATATGGGAAACAAAATATTTTTTATCCAAGTACAAAAAAATTGTTACTTATTAAAAAAAGTGATACGAAATGTCATAAAAATTAAACACCTTAAATTCTTCTAACAAACTGGCTTTTACAATATCTAATAATATTTTTATTTGTTTCACATAAATTTTTAAGTCAATTAACAAAAAGAAATATATTAGAATATTATGTAATGAATCCATGTTTTATTCAAATTTTTCCGAGTTTCCTCGCACCATTTTCTTATACTCGCACATTTTTTTAATAAAAAAAAGTAGATTTATTTATAAAACTATAAAATAAGTTAAGTTACTCAAATATTAACATTTGAATTGATAAACTATCTCTATTCCAATTTTACTAGTAGAATGTCATTGACCCTATATTTCAAATTTGAGAATCAAATATAAATCATTAAACTCATAATAATTATAATTTTTTTAATTAAATATTAATTTAAAGAAAATATAAAATTACAATTAATTTATTATTAATTTTAAACAAAAATTAGTTTTAAGTTTTAAATAAAACCCACACAATTTTAGTAAAAATCAGATTATTTATCCCTCGATTTATTAAATAAATTAAATAGTTAGATAATTTATTTTACACTTTTTTACAAGTAGAAATAAAATGTATAGTAGTTGAGATTTGAAGAATGTCTAGAATGGTATGTTACATCTTCTTTTTATATAAAAGAGAGATCAAATTATTTTTTTTAAAATAAATATATGAGATGCTTTGGTATAAATCCTCAGTTTTTTTTTCTGATTCACATAAAAATTTCTTCAGCTTGAAGAATAATGTTGGTTTCCTTTCATCTTCTTTCCCAGCTTTCTCCACCATTTCTCTCTCTAAAGTAGGCCCTTAGAAAGTAAGTAAATGAAGTGAAACAAACCCTAAATACTATTTAAGGGTGAAATGGAAAAGTATCCATTTCTACTTAATTGACCTAATCTTTAAAAAAAATACCAATTAATATAAGATATTACCACTAATCACTGAATTGCTTAAACTAATAGTTTATTAGTGAACTAATTAGTTAATAGTCATATCAGAAAAATATATAGTACTTTTCAAAATTTATATAATAAAATAATGATGGAATATATGTTTATGAATGATGTAAATAGAAGTATAAATATTAATGATTCAGATAGGAAGAAATATTTATCATTTATTAAAATTTATATAATTAAAATAATGGTTGAACAAAAAACAAAACAATGATTTAAATATGGGAAACAAAATATTTTTTATCCAAGTACAAAAAAATTGTTACTTATTAAAAAAAGTGATACGAAATGTCATAAAAATTAAACACCTTAAATTCTTCTAACAAACTGGCTTTTACAATATCTAATAATATTTTTATTTGTTTCACATAAATTTTTAAGTCAATTAACAAAAAGAAATATATTAGAATATTATGTAATGAATCCATGTTTTATTCAAATTTTTCCGAGTTTCCTCGCACCATTTTCTTATACTCGCACATTTTTTTAATAAAAAAAAGTAGATTTATTTATAAAACTATAAAATAAGTTAAGTTACTCAAATATTAACATTTGAATTGATAAACTATCTCTATTCCAATTTTACTAGTAGAATGTCATTGACCCTATATTTCAAATTTGAGAATCAAATATAAATCATTAAACTCATAATAATTATAATTTTTTTAATTAAATATTAATTTAAAGAAAATATAAAATTACAATTAATTTATTATTAATTTTAAACAAAAATTAGTTTTAAGTTTTAAATAAAACCCACACAATTTTAGTAAAAATCAGATTATTTATCCCTCGATTTATTAAATAAATTAAATAGTTAGATAATTTATTTTACACTTTTTTACAAGTAGAAATAAAATGTATAGTAGTTGAGATTTGAAGAATGTCTAGAATGGTATGTTACATCTTCTTTTTATATAAAAGAGAGATCAAATTATTTTTTTTAAAATAAATATATGAGATGCTTTGGTATAAATCCTCAGTTTTTTTTTCTGATTCACATAAAAATTTCTTCAGCTTGAAGAATAATGTTGGTTTCCTTTCATCTTCTTTCCCAGCTTTCTCCACCATTTCTCTCTCTAAAGTAGGCCCTTAGAAAGTAAGTAAATGAAGTGAAACAACCCTAAATACTATTTAAGGGTGAAATGGAAAAGTATCCATTTCTACTTAATTGACCTAATCTTTAAAAAAAATACCAATTAATATAAGATATTACCACTAATCACTGAATTGCTTAAACTAATAGTTTATTAGTGAACTAATTAGTTAATAGTCATATCAGAAAAATATATAGTACTTTTCTAAATTTATATAATAAAATAATGATGGAATATATGTTTATGAATGATGTAAATAGAAGTATAAATATTAATGATTCAGATAGGAAGAAATATTTATCATTTATTAAAATTTATATAATTAAAATAATGGTTGAACAAAAAACAAAACAATGATTTAAATATGGGAAACAAAATATTTTTTATCCTAGTACAAAAAAAAGTGTTACTTATTAAAAAAAGTGATACGAAATGTCATAAAAATTAAACAACTTAAATTCTTCTAACAAACTGGCTTTTACAATATCTAATAATATTTTGATTTGTTTCACATAAATTTTTAAGTCAATTAACAAAAAGAAATATATTTGAATATTATGTAATGAATCCATGTTTTATTCAAATTTTTTCGAGTTTCCTCGCACCATTTTCTTATACTCGCACATTTTTTTAATAAAAAAAAGTAGATTTATTTATAAAACTATAAAATAAGTTAAGTTACTCAAATATTAACATTTGAATTGATAAACTATCTCTATTCCAATTTTACTAGTAGAATGTCATTGACCCTATATTTCAAATTTGTGAATCAAATATAAATCATTAAACTCATAATAATTATAATTTTTTTAATTAAATATTAATTTAAAGAAAATATAAAATTACAATTAATTTGTTATTAATTTTAAACAAAAATTAGTTTTAAGTTTTAAATAAAACCCACACAATTTTAGTAAAAATCAGATTATTTATCCCTCGATTTATTAAATAAATTAAATAGTTAGATAATTTATTTTACACTTTTTTACAAGTAGAAATAAAATGTATAGTAGTTGAGATTTGAAGAATGTCTAGAATGGTATGTTACATCTTCTTTTTATATAAAAGAGAGATCAAATTATTTTTTTTAAAATAAATATATGAGATGCTTTGGTATAAATCCTCAGTTTTTTTTTCTGATTCACATAAAAATTTCTTCAGCTTGAAGAAAAATGTTGGTTTCCTTTCATCTTCTTTCCAAGCTTTCTCCACCATTTCTCTCTCTAAAGTAGGCCCTTAGAAAGTAAGTAAATGAAGTCAAACAAACCCTAAATACTATTTAAGGGTGAAATGGAAAAGTATCCATTTCTACTTAATTGACCTAATCTTTAAAAAAAATACCAATTAATATAAGATATTACCACTAATCACTGAATTGCTTACACTAATAGTTTATTAGTGAATTAATTAGTTAATAGTTATATCAGAAAAATATATAGTACTTTTCAAAATTTATATAATAAAATAATGATGGAATATATGTTTATGAATGATGTAAATAGAAGTATAAATATTAATGATTAAGATAGGAAGAAATATTTATCATTTATTAAAATTTATATAATTAAAATAATGGTTGAACAAAAAACAAAACAATGATTTAAATATGGGAAACAAAATATTTTTTATCCAAGTACAAAAAAAAGTGTTACTTATTAAAAAAAGTGATACGAAATGTCATAAAAATTAAACAACTTAAATTCTTCTAACAAACTGGCTTTTACAATATCTAATAATATTTTGATTTGTTTCACATAAATTTTTAAGTCAATTAACAAAAAGAAATATATTTGAATATTATGTAATGAATCCATGTTTTATTCAAATTTTTTCGAGTTTCCTCGCACCATTTTCTTATACTCGCACGTTTTTTTAATAAAAAAAAGTAGATTTATTTATAAAACTATAAAATAAGTTAAGTTACTCAAATATTAACATTTGAATTGATAAACTATCTCTATTCCAATTTTACTAGTAGAATGTCATTGACCCTATATTTCAAATTTGTGAATCAAATATAAATCATTAAACTCATAATAATTATAATTTTTTTAATTAAATATTAATTTAAAGAAAATATAAAATTACAATTAATTTATTATTAATTTTAAACAAAAATTAGTTTTAAGTTTTAAATAAAACCCACACAATTTTAGTAAAAATCAGATTATTTATCCCTCGATTTATTAAATAAATTAAATAGTTAGATAATTTATTTTACACTTTTTTACAAGTAGAAATAAAATGTATAGTAGTTGAGATTTGAAGAATGTCTAGAATGGTATGTTACATCTTCTTTTTATATAAAAGAGAGATCAAATTATTTTTTTTTAAATAAATATATGAGATGCTTTGGTATAAATCCTCAGTTTTTTTTTTCTGATTCACATAAAAATTTCTTCAGCTTGAAGAATAATGTTGGTTTCCTTTCATCTTCTTTCCAAGCTTTCTCCACCATTTCTCTCTCTAAAGTAGGCCCTTAGAAAGTAAGTAAATGAAGTCAAACAAACCCTAAATACTATTTAAGGGTGAAATGGAAAAGTATCCATTTCTACTTAATTGACCTAATCTTTAAAAAAATTACCAATTAATATAAGATATTACCACTAATCACTAAATTGCTTACACTAATAGTTTATTAGTGAATTAATTAGTTAATAGTCATATCAGAAAAATATATAGTACTTTTCAAAATTTATATAATAAAATAATGATGGAATATATGTTTATGAATGATGTAAATAGAAGTATAAATATTAATGATTAAGATAGGAAGAAATATTTATCATTTATTAAAATTTATATAATTAAAATAATGGTTGAACAAAAAACAAAACAATGATTTAAATATGGGAAACAAAATATTTTTTATCCTAGTACAAAAAAAAGTGTTACTTATTAAAAAAAGTGATACGAAATGTCATAAAAATTAAACAACTTAAATTCTTCTAACAAACTGGCTTTTACAATATCTAATAATATTTTGATTTGTTTCACATAAATTTTTAAGTCAATTAACAAAAAGAAATATATTTGAATATTATGTAATGAATCCATGTTTTATTCAAATTTTTTCGAGTTTCCTCGCACCATTTTCTTATACTCGCACATTTTTTTAATAAAAAAAAGTAGATTTATTTATAAAACTATAAAATAAGTTAAGTTACTCAAATATTAACATTTGAATTGATAAACTATCTCTATTCCAATTTTACTAGTAGAATGTCATTGACCCTATATTTCAAATTTGAGAATCAAATATAAATCATTAAACTCATAATAATTATAATTTTTTTAATTAAATATTAATTTAAAGAAAATATAAAATTACAATTAATTTATTATTAATTTTAAACAAAAATTAGTTTTAAGTTATAAATAAAACCCACACAATTTTAGTAAAAATCAGATTATTTATCCCTCGATTTATTAAATAAATTAAATAGTTAGATAATTTATTTTACACTTTTTTACAAGTAGAAATAAAATGTATAGTAGTTGAGATTTGAAGAATGTCTAGAATGGTATGTTACATCTTCTTTTTATATAAAAGAGAGATCAAATTATTTTTTTTAAAATAAATATATGAGATGCTTTGGTATAAATCCTCAGTTTTTTTTTCTGATTCACATAAAAATTTCTTCAGCTTGAAGAATAATGTTGGTTTCCTTTCATCTTCTTTCCCAGCTTTCTCCACCATTTCTCTCTCTAAAGTAGGCCCTTAGAAAGTAAGTAAATGAAGTCAAACAAACCCTAAATACTATTTAAGGGTGAAATGGAAAAGTATCCATTTCTACTTAATTGACCTAATCTTTAAAAAAAATACCAATTAATATAAGATATTACCACTAATCACTGAATTGCTTACACTAATAGTTTATTAGTGTACTAATTAGTTAATAGTCATATCAGAAAAATATATAGTACTTTTCTAAATTTATATAATAAAATAATGATGGAATATATGTTTATGAATGATGTAAATAGAAGTATAAATATTAATGATTCAGATAGGAAGAAATATTTATCATTTATTAAAATTTATATAATTAAAATAATGGTTGAACAAAAAACAAAACAATGATTTAAATATGGGAAACAAAATATTTTTTATCCAAGTACAAAAAAGTTGTTACTTATTAAAAAAAGTGATACGAAATGTCATAAAAATTAAACAACTTAAATTCTTCTAACAAACTGGCTTTTACAATATCTAATAATATTTTTATTTGTTTCACATAAATTTTTAAGTCAATTAACAAAAAGAAATATATTAGAATATTATGTAATGAATCCATGTTTTATTCAAATTTTTCCGAGTTTCCTCGCACCATTTTCTTATACTCGCACATTTTTTTAATAAAAAAAAAGTAGATTTATTTATAAAACTATAAAATAAGTTAAGTTACTCAGATATTAACATTTGAATTGATAAACTATCTCTATTCCAATTTTACTAGTAGAATGTCATTGACCCTATATTTCAAATTTGAGAATCAAATATAAATCATTAAACTCATAATAATTATATTTTTTTTAATTAAATATTAATTTAAAAAAATATAAAATTACAATTAATTTATTATTAATTTTAAACAAAAATTAGTTTTAAGTTTTAAATAAAACCCACACAATTTTAGTAAAAATCAGATTATTTATCCCTCGATTTATTAAATAAATTAAATAGTTAGATAATTTATTTTACACTTTTTTACAAGTAGAAATAAAATGTATAGTAGTTGAGATTTGAAGAATGTCTAGAATGGTATGTTACATCTTCTTTTTATATAAAAGAGAGATCAAATTATTTTTTTTAAAATAAATATATGAGATGCTTTGGTATAAATCCTCAGTTTTTTTTTTCTGATTCACATAAAAATTTCTTCAACTTGAAGAATAATGTTGGTTTCCTTTCATCTTCTTTCCCAGCTTTCTCCACCATTTCTCTCTCTAAAGTAGGCCCTTAGAAAGTAAGTAAATGAAGTGAAACAAACCCTAAATACTATTTAAGGGTGAAATGGAAAAGTATCCATTTCTACTTAATTGACCTAATCTTTAAAAAAAATACCAATTAATATAAGATATTACCACTAATCACTGAATTGCTTACACTAATAGTTTATTAGTGTACTAATTAGTTAATAGTCATATCAGAAAAATATATAGTACTTTTCTAAATTTATATAATAAAATAATGATGGAATATATGTTTATGAATGATGTAAATAGAAGTATAAATATTAATGATTCAGATAGGAAGAAATATTTATCATTTATTAAAATTTATATAATTAAAATAATGGTTGAACAAAAAACAAAACAATGATTTAAATATGGGAAACAAAATATTTTTTATCCAAGTACAAAAAAGTTGTTACTTATTAAAAAAAGTGATACGAAATGTCATAAAAATTAAACAACTTAAATTCTTCTAACAAACTGGCTTTTACAATATCTAATAATATTTTTATTTGTTTCACATAAATTTTTAAGTCAATTAACAAAAAGAAATATATTAGAATATTATGTAATGAATCCATGTTTTATTCAAATTTTTCCGAGTTTCCTCGCACCATTTTCTTATACTCGCACATTTTTTTAATAAAAAAAAAGTAGATTTATTTATAAAACTATAAAATAAGTTAAGTTACTCAAATATTAACATTTGAATTGATAAACTATCTCTATTCCAATTTTACTAGTAGAATGTCATTGACCCTATATTTCAAATTTGAGAATCAAATATAAATCATTAAACTCATAATAATTATAATTTTTTTAATTAAATATTAATTTAAAGAAAATATAAAATTACAATTAATTTATTATTAATTTTAAACAAAAATTAGTTTTAAGTTTTAAATAAAACCCACACAATTTTAGTAAAAATCAGATTATTTATCCCTCGACTTATTAAATAAATTAAATAGTTAGATAATTTATTTTACACTTTTTTACAAGTAGAAATAAAATGTATAGTAGTTGAGATTTGAAGAATGTCTAGAATGGTATGTTACATCTTCTTTTTATATAAAAGAGAGATCAAATTATTTTTTTTAAAATAAATATATGAGAAATCCTCAGTTTTTTTTTCTGATTCACATAAAAATTTCTTCAGCTTGAAGAAAAATGTTGGTTTCCTTTCATCTTCTTTCCAAGCTTTCTCCACCATTTCTCTCTCTAAAGTAGGCCCTTAGAAAGTAAGTAAATGAAGTCAAACAAACCCTAAATACTATTTAAGGGTGAAATGGAAAAGTATCCATTTCTACTTAATTGACCTAATCTTTAAAAAAAATACCAATTAATATAAGATATTACCACTAATGACTGAATTGCTTACACTAATAGTTTATTAGTGAATTAATTAGTTAATAGTCATATCAGAAAAATATATAGTACTTTTCAAAATTTATATAATAAAATAATAATGGAATATATGTTTATGAATGATGTAAATAGAAGTATAAATATTAATGATTAAGATAGGAAGAAATATTTATCATTTATTAAAATTTATATAATTAAAATAATGGTTGAACAAAAAACAAAACAATGATTTAAATATGGGAAACAAAATATTTTTTATCCAAGTACAAAAAAAGTGTTACTTATTAAAAAAAAGTGATACGAAATGTCATAAAAATTAAACAACTTAAATTCTTCTAACAAACTGGCTTTTACAATATCTAATAATATTTTGATTTGTTTCACATAAATTTTTAAGTCAATTAACAAAAAGAAATATATTAGAATATTATGTAATGAATCCATGTTTTATTCAAATTTTTCCGAGTTTCCTCGCACCATTTTCTTATACTCGCACATTTTTTTAATAAAAAAAAGTAGATTTATTTATAAAACTATAAAATAAGTTAAGTTACTCAAATATTAACATTTGAATTGATAAACTATCTCTATTCCAATTTTACTAGTAGAATGTCATTGACCCTATATTTCAAATTTGTGAATCAAATATAAATCATTAAACTCATAATAATTATAATTTTTTTAATTAAATATTAATTTAAAGAAAATATAAAATTACAATTAATTTATTATTAATTTTAAACAAATATTAGTTTTAAGTTTTAAATAAAACCCACACAATTTTAGTAAAAATCAGATTATTTATCCCTCGATTTATTAAATAAATTAAATAGTTAGATAATTTATTTTACACTTTTTTACAAGTAGAAATAAAATGTATAGTAGTTGAGATTTGAAGAATGTCTAGAATGGTATGTTACATCTTCTTTTTATATAAAAGAGAGATCAAATTATTTTTTTTTAATATAAATATATGAGATGCTTTGGTATAAATCCTCAGTTTTTTTTTCTGATTCACATAAAAATTTCTTCAGCTTGAAGAATAATGTTGGTTTCCTTTCATCTTCTTTCCAAGCTTTCTCCACCATTTCTCTCTCTAAAGTAGGCCCTTAGAAAGTAAGTAAATGAAGTCAAACAAGCCCTAAATACTATTTAAGGGTGAAATGGAAAAGTATCCATTTCTACTTAATTGACCTAATCTTTAAAAAAAATACCAATTAATATAAGATATTACCACTAATCACTGAATTGCTTACACTAATAGTTTATTAGTGAATTAATTAGTTAATAGTCATATCAGAAAAATATATAGTACTTTTCAAAATTTATATAATAAAATAATGATGGAATATATGTTTATGAATGATGTAAATAGAAGTATAAATATTAATGATTCAGATAGGAAGAAATATTTATCATTTATTAAAATTTATATAATTAAAATAATGGTTGAACAAAAAACAAAACAATGATTTAAATATGGGAAACAAAATATTTTTTATCCAAGTACAAAAAAAGTGTTACTTATTAAAAAAAGTGATACAAAATGTCATAAAAATTAAACAACTTAAATTCTTTTAACAAACTGGCTTTTACAATATCTAATAATATTTTTATTTGTTTCACATAAATTTTTAAGTCAATTAACAAAAAGAAATATATTAGAATATTATGTAATGAATCCATGTTTTATTCAAATTTTTCCGAGTTTCCTCGCACCATTTTCTTATTCTCGCACATTTTTTTAATAAAAAAAAGTAGATTTATTTATAAAACTATAAAATAAGTTAAGTTACTCAAATATTAACATTTGAATTGATAAACTATCTCTATTCCAATTTTACTAGTAGAATGTCATTGACCCTATATTTCAAATTTGAGAATCAAATATAAATCATTAAACTCATAATAATTATAATTTTTTTAATTAAATATTAATTTAAAGAAAATATAAAATTACAATTAATTTATTATTAATTTTAAACAAAAATTAGTTTTAAGTTTTAAATAAAACCCACACAATTTTAGTAAAAATCAGATTATTTATCCCTCGATTTATTAAATAAATTAAATAGTTAGATAATTTATTTTACACTTTTTACAAGTAGAAATAAAATGTATAGTAGTTGAGATTTGAAGAATGTCTAGAATGGTATGTTACATCTTCTTTTTATATAAAAGAGAGATCAAATTATTTTTTTTAAAATAAATATATGAGAAATCCTCAGTTTTTTTTTCTGATTCACATAAAAATTTCTTCAGCTTGAAGAAAAATGTTGGTTTCCTTTCATCTTCTTTCCAAGCTTTCTCCACCATTTCTCTCTCTAAAGTAGGCCCTTAGAAAGTAAGTAAATGAAGTCAAACAAACCCTAAATACTATTTAAGGGTGAAATGGAAAAGTATCCATTTCTACTTAATTGACCTAATCTTTAAAAAAAATACCAATTAATATAAGATATTACCACTAATGACTGAATTGCTTACACTAATAGTTTATTAGTGAATTAATTAGTTAATAGTCATATCAGAAAAATATATAGTACTTTTCAAAATTTATATAATAAAATAATAATGGAATATATGTTTATGAATGATGTAAATAGAAGTATAAATATTAATGATTAAGATAGGAAGAAATATTTATCATTTATTAAAATTTATATAATTAAAATAATGGTTGAACAAAAAACAAAACAATGATTTAAATATGGGAAACAAAATATTTTTTATCCAAGTACAAAAAAAGTGTTACTTATTAAAAAAAAGTGATACGAAATGTCATAAAAATTAAACAACTTAAATTCTTCTAACAAACTGGCTTTTACAATATCTAATAATATTTTGATTTGTTTTCACATAAATTTTTAAGTCAATTAACAAAAAGAAATATATTAGAATATTATGTAATGAATCCATGTTTTATTCAAATTTTTCCGAGTTTCCCTCGCACCATTTTCTTATACTCGCACATTTTTTTAATAAAAAAAAGTAGATTTATTTATAAAACTATAAAATAAGTTAAGTTACTCAAATATTAACATTTGAATTGATAAACTATCTCTATTCCAATTTTACTAGTAGAATGTCATTGACCCTATATTTCAAATTTGTGAATCAAATATAAATCATTAAACTCATAATAATTATAATTTTTTTAATTAAATATTAATTTAAAGAAAATATAAAATTACAATAATTTATTATTAATTTTAAACAAATATTAGTTTTAAGTTTTAAATAAAACCCACACAATTTTAGTAAAAATCAGATTATTTATCCCTCGATTTATTAAATAAATTAAATAGTTAGATAATTTATTTTACACTTTTTTACAAGTAGAAATAAAATGTATAGTAGTTGAGATTTGAAGAATGTCTAGAATGGTATGTTACATCTTCTTTTTATATAAAAGAGAGATCAAATTATTTTTTTTTTAATATAAATATATGAGATGCTTTGGTATAAATCCTCAGTTTTTTTTTCTGATTCACATAAAAATTTCTTCAGCTTGAAGAATAATGTTGGTTTCCTTTCATCTTCTTTCCAAGCTTTCTCCACCATTTCCCTCTCTAAAGTAGGCCCTTAGAAAGTAAGTAAATGAAGTCAAACAAGCCCTAAATACTATTTAAGGGTGAAATGGAAAAGTATCCATTTCTACTTAATTGACCTAATCTTTAAAAAAAATACCAATTAATATAAGATATTACCACTAATCACTGAATTGCTTACACTAATAGTTTATTAGTGAATTAATTAGTTAATAGTCATATCAGAAAAATATATAGTACTTTTCAAAATTTATATAATAAAATAATGATGGAATATATGTTTATGAATGATGTAAATAGAAGTATAAATATTAATGATTCAGATAGGAAGAAATATTTATCATTTATTAAAATTTATATAATTAAAATAATGGTTGAACAAAAAACAAAACAATGATTTAAATATGGGAAACAAAATATTTTTTATCCAAGTACAAAAAAAGTGTTACTTATTAAAAAAAGTGATACAAAATGTCATAAAAATTAAACAACTTAAATTCTTTTAACAAACTGGCTTTTACAATATCTAATAATATTTTTATTTGTTTCACATAAATTTTTAAGTCAATTAACAAAAAGAAATATATTAGAATATTATGTAATGAATCCATGTTTTATTCAAATTTTTCCGAGTTTCCTCGCACCATTTTCTTATTCTCGCACATTTTTTTAATAAAAAAAAGTAGATTTATTTATAAAACTATAAAATAAGTTAAGTTACTCAAATATTAACATTTGAATTGATAAACTATCTCTATTCCAATTTTACTAGTAGAATGTCATTGACCCTATATTTCAAATTTGAGAATCAAATATAAATCATTAAACTCATAATAATTATAATTTTTTTAATTAAATATTAATTTAAAGAAAATATAAAATTACAATTAATTTATTATTAATTTTAAACAAAAATTAGTTTTAAGTTTTAAATAAAACCCACACAATTTTAGTAAAAAATCATATTATTTATCCCTCGATTTATTAAATAAATTAAATAGTTAGATAATTTATTTTACACTTTTTTACAAGTAGAAATAAAATGTATAGTAGTTGAGATTTGAAGAATGTCTAGAATGGTATGTTACATCTTCTTTTTATATAAAAGAGAGATCAAATTATTTTTTTTAAAATAAATATATGAGATGCTTTGGTATAAATCCTCAGTTTTTTTTTCTGATTCACATAAAAATTTCTTCAGCTTGAAGAATAATGTTGGTTTCCCTTTCATCTTCTTTCCCAGCTTTCTCCACCATTTCTCTCTCTAAAGTAGGCCCTTAGAAAGTAAGTAAATGAAGTGAAACAAACCCTAAATACTATTTAAGGGTGAAATGGAAAAGTATCCATTTCTACTTAATTGACCTAATCTTTAAAAAAAATACCAATTAATATAAGATATTACCACTAATCACTGAATTGCTTACACTAATAGTTTATTAGTGAACTAATTAGTTAATAGTCATATCAGAAAAATATATAGTACTTTTCTAAATTTATATAATAAAATAATGTTGGAATATATGTTTATGAATGATGTAAAAAGAAGTATAAATATTAATGATTCAGATAGGAAGAAATATTTATCATTTATTAAAATTTATATAATTAAAATAATGGTTGAACAAAAAACAAAACAATGATTTAAATATGGGAAACAAAATATTTTTTATCCAAGTACAAAAAAATTGTTACTTATTAAAAAAAGTGATACGAAATGTCATAAAAATTAAACAACTTAAATTCTTCTAACAAACTGGCTTTTACAATATCTATAATATTTTTATTTGTTTCACATAAATTTTTAAGTCAATTAACAAAAAGAAATATATTAGAATATTATGTAATGAATCCATGTTTTATTCAAATTTTTCCGAGTTTCCTCGCACCATTTTCTTATACTCGCACATTTTTTAATAAAAAAAAGTAGATTTATTTATAAAACTATAAAATAAGTTAAGTTACTCAAATATTAACATTTGAATTGATAAACTATCTCTATTCCAATTTTACTAGTAGAATGTCATTGACCCTATATTTCAAATTTGTGAATCAAATATAAATCATTAAACTCATAATAATTATAATTTTTTTAATTAAATATTAATTTAAAGAAAATATAAAATTACAATTAATTTATTATTAATTTTAAACAAATATTAGTTTTAAGTTTTAAATAAAACCCACACAATTTTAGTAAAAATCAGATTATTTATCCCTCGATTTATTAAATAAATTAAATAGTTAGATAATTTATTTTACACTTTTTTACAAGTAGAAATAAAATGTATAGTAGTTGAGATTTGAAGAATGTCTAGAATGGTATGTTACATCTTCTTTTTATATAAAAGAGAGATCAAATTATTTTTTTTTAATATAAATATATGAGATGCTTTGGTATAAATCCTCAGTTTTTTTTTCTGATTCACATAAAAATTTCTTCAGCTTGAAGAATAATGTTGGTTTCCTTTCATCTTCTTTCCAAGCTTTCTCCACCATTTCTCTCTCTAAAGTAGGCCCTTAGAAAGTAAGTAAATGAAGTCAAACAAGCCCTAAATACTATTTAAGGGTGAAATGGAAAAGTATCCATTTCTACTTAATTGACCTAATCTTTAAAAAAAATACCAATTAATATAAGATATTACCACTAATCACTGAATTGCTTACACTAATAGTTTATTAGTGAATTAATTAGTTAATAGTCATATCAGAAAAATATATAGTACTTTTCAAAATTTATATAATAAAATAATGATGGAATATATGTTTATGAATGATGTAAATAGAAGTATAAATATTAATGATTCAGATAGGAAGAAATATTTATCATTTATTAAAATTTATATAATTAAAATAATGGTTGAACAAAAAACAAAACAATGATTTAAATATGGGAAACAAAATATTTTTTATCCAAGTACAAAAAAAGTGTTACTTATTAAAAAAAGTGATACAAAATGTCATAAAAATTAAACAACTTAAATTCTTTTAACAAACTGGCTTTTACAATATCTAATAATATTTTTATTTGTTTCACATAAATTTTTAAGTCAATTAACAAAAAGAAATATATTAGAATATTATGTAATGAATCCATGTTTTATTCAAATTTTTCCGAATTTCCTCGCACCATTTTCTTATTCTCGCACATTTTTTTAATAAAAAAAAGTAGATTTATTTATAAAACTATAAAATAAGTTAAGTTACTCAAATATTAACATTTGAATTGATAAACTATCTCTATTCCAATTTTACTAGTAGAATGTCATTGACCCTATATTTCAAATTTGAGAATCAAATATAAATCATTAAACTCATAATAATTATAATTTTTTTAATTAAATATTAATTTAAAGAAAATATAAAATTACAATTAATTTATTATTAATTTTAAACAAAAATTAGTTTTAAGTTTTAAATAAAACCCACACAATTTTAGTAAAAATCAGATTATTTATCCCTCGATTTATTAAATAAATTAAATAGTTAGATAATTTATTTTACACTTTTTTACAAGTAGAAATAAAATGTATAGTAGTTGAGATTTGAAGAATGTCTAGAATGGTATGGTACATCTTCTTTTTATATAAAAGAGAGATCAAATTATTTTTTTTAAAATAAATATATGAGATGCTTTGGTATAAATCCTCAGTTTTTTTTTCTGATTCACATAAAAATTTCTTCAGCTTGAAGAATAATGTTGGTTTCCTTTCATCTTCTTTCCCAGCTTTCTCCACCATTTCTCTCTCTAAAGTAGGCCCTTAGAAAGTAAGTAAATGAAGTGAAACAAACCCTAAATACTATTTAAGGGTGAAATGGAAAAGTATCCATTTCTACTTAATTGACCTAATCTTTAAAAAAAATACCAATTAATATAAGATATTACCACTAATCACTGAATTGCTTACACTAATAGTTTATTAGTGAACTAATTAGTTAATAGTCATATCAGAAAAATATATAGTACTTTTCTAAATTTATATAATAAAATAATGATGGAATATATGTTTATGAATGATGTAAATAGAAGTATAAATATTAATGATTCAGATAGGAAGAAATATTTATCATTTATTAAAATTTATATAATTAAAATAATGGTTGAACAAAAAACAAAACAATGATTTAAATATGGGAAACAAAATATTTTTTATCCAAGTACAAAAAAATTGTTACTTATTAAAAAAAGTGATACGAAATGTCATAAAAATTAAACAACTTAAATTCTTCTAACAAACTGGCTTTTACAATATCTAATAATATTTTTATTTGTTTCACATAAATTTTTAAGTCAATTAACAAAAAGAAATATATTAGAATATTATGTAATGAATCCATGTTTTATTCAAATTTTTCCGAGTTTCCTCGCACCATTTTCTTATACTCGCACATTTTTTTAATAAAAAAAGTAGATTTATTTATAAAACTATAAAATAAGTTAAGTTACTCAAATATTAACATTTGAATTGATAAACTATCTCTCTTCCAATTTTACTAGTAGAATGTCATTGACCCTATATTTCAAATTTGAGAATCAAATATAAATCATTAAACTCATAATAATTATAATTTTTTTAATTAAATATTAATTTAAAGAAAATATAAAATTACAATTAATTTATTATTAATTTTAAACAAAATTAGTTTTACGTTTTAAATAAAACCCACACAATTTTAGTAAAAATCAGATTATTTATCCCTCGACTTATTAAATAAATTAAATAGTTAGATAATTTATTTTACACTTTTTTACAAGTAGAAATAAAATGTATAGTAGTTGAGATTTGAAGAATGTCTAGAATGGTATGTTACATCTTCTTTTTATATAAAAGAGAGATCAAATTATTTTTTTTAAAATAAATATATGAGAAATCCTCGATTCACATAAAAATTTCTTCAGCTTGAAGAAAAATGTTGGTTTCCTTTCATCTTCTTTCCAAGCTTTTTCCACCATTTCTCTCTCTAAAGTAGGCCCTTAGAAAGTAAGTAAATGAAGTCAAACAAACCCTAAATACTATTTAAGGGTGAAATGGAAAAGTATCCATTTCTACTTAATTGACCTAATCTTTAAAAAAAATACCAATTAATATAAGATATTACCACTAATGACTGAATTGCTTACACTAATAGTTTATTAGTGAATTAATTAGTTAATAGTCATATCAGAAAAATATATAGTACTTTTCAAAATTTATATAATAAAATAATAATGGAATATATGTTTATGAATGATGTAAATAGAAGTATAAATATTAATGATTAAGATAGGAAGAAATATTTATCATTTATTAAAATTTATATAATTAAAATAATGGTTGAACAAAAAACAAAACAATGATTTAAATATGGGAAACAAAATATTTTTTATCCAAGTACAAAAAAAGTGTTACTTATTAAAAAAAAGTGATACGAAATGTCATAAAAATTAAACAACTTAAATTCTTCTAACAAACTGGCTTTTACAATATCTAATAATATTTTGATTTGTTTCACATAAATTTTTAAGTCAATTAACAAAAAGAAATATATTAGAATATTATGTAATGAATCCATGTTTTATTCAAATTTTTCCGAGTTTCCTCGCACCATTTTCTTATACTCGCACATTTTTTTAATAAAAAAAAGTAGATTTATTTATAAAACTATAAAATAAGTTAAGTTACTCAAATATTAACATTTGAATTGATAAACTATCTCTATTCCAATTTTACTAGTAGAATGTCATTGACCCTATATTTCAAATTTGTGAATCAAATATAAATCATTAAACTCATAATAATTATAATTTTTTTAATTAAATATTAATTTAAAGAAAATATAAAATTACAATTAATTTATTATTAATTTTAAACAAATATTAGTTTTAAGTTTTAAATAAAACCCACACAATTTTAGTAAAAATCAGATTATTTATCCCTCGATTTATTAAATAAATTAAATAGTTAGATAATTTATTTTACACTTTTTTACAAGTAGAAATAAAATGTATAGTAGTTGAGATTTGAAGAATGTCTAGAATGGTATGTTACATCTTCTTTTTATATAAAAGAGAGATCAAATTATTTTTTTTTAATATAAATATATGAGATGCTTTGGTATAAATCCTCAGTTTTTTTTTCTGATTCACATAAAAATTTCTTCAGCTTGAAGAATAATGTTGGTTTCCTTTCATCTTCTTTCCAAGCTTTCTCCACCATTTCTCTCTCTAAAGTAGGCCCTTAGAAAGTAAGTAAATGAAGTCAAACAAGCCCTAAATACTATTTAAGGGTGAAATGGAAAAGTATCCATTTCTACTTAATTGACCTAATCTTTAAAAAAAATACCAATTAATATAAGATATTACCACTAATCACTGAATTGCTTACACTAATAGTTTATTAGTGAATTAATTAGTTAATAGTCATATCAGAAAAATATATAGTACTTTTCTAAATTTATATAATAAAATAATGATGGAATATATGTTTATGAATGATGTAAATAGAAGTATAAATTATTAATGATTAAGATAGGAAGAAATATTTATCATTTATTAAAATTTATATAATTAAAATAAA
>CATIWC010000912.1:115000-270713 GCA_948472305.1 Vicia faba | reverse complement strand
ATACAATGCATTAATAATATTTATTTAAGAAAAACATTATTAAAGTTTAATTTATAATCTCAAATAATATGTTTCAAATATCAAAGTGCTTATTAGATATACTGTCGTCAATAATAATATATTATATTTCTAATTTTTTTAGTAGTTATTCGAGCAAAATGTTAAATGGATATGAATAAAATTTTATTTGTGAACAACTAACAAGATAGTATTATATGGTATGATATCTATTGCAAATATTTTAAACTAGATTAAGATCCGTGTGATACGCGACTGTAAATTAGCTTGTTCATTTTTTATTGAATTTTAAATATATAAAAATGGTTATATGATTACTAAATTTATATTATAATTTTTTTAGTGAATTATAATAGAGACAATAATATAAATTAATCATATAGACAAATATACATTTCATTAGAAAAAAATACATGTTTCTAAATTGAGAGTGATATCCGTAATTTAGATTTGTAAAACCTACATATCTATAAAGTTGTTTTTTGTTTTGTTTTTGATTCTCATATTATTTTTTTTGCATTTATCTTTTATTTAGATATTTTACTTTAATTTGTTAAATATATGTATGTATAGTGTTAAATAAAATTAAAATTTTATTTGTAATTATTATAAAATAAAGTTTCATTAACTTTATAAAATTTATGTTTATTTTGTCGAATTTTATAAGAATGTTGAATACTATATTATTTTTTAAGATTAATTTAAAGTGATTTATATTTAAAAATTGTGTAAGAATTTTTCTAAGATTAAAAATATTTATTTCAAGTGTTATTTTAATTGCTATAATTTCAGAAAAAGAAAAAAAATATTTTATTGTGTTTGGATTTTGACATCTCTTATATTTTTGAAATTTGAGAGAATATTCTTAATATAAAGAATATACATAGTTGGAGTACTGATTGACTTGTCAGATAATTTTGTCCAAAATAACATAAAAACATTTTATTGTGTTTGAATTCTCTTATCTCTTTTGCATAGTATTTTATTATTTGTCATTAGTTTATTATTTAATATTATATAAAAAATATAATAGTAAAAAATTGTTGTATACTATATTATATTTTAAATAAATTTAAAGTGACTTATACTTGAAAATTATGTAAGAACTACTTTAAGATTAAAAATATTTATTTAAAATGTTACTTTTATTGTTATAATTCTACGAAAATAAAAAATATTTTATTGTATTTGAATTTCCACATCTTTTTTATATTTGTAATTTTATTGCACTTATCTTTTATTAGATGTTTTAATTTAATTAGTTAAATATATGTATTTATTTTTAATGTTAATTAAAACTTTATTTACAATTATTATCAAATAAAAATTTCAATAACTTTATAAAATTTATACCTATTTTGTCGAACTTTATAAGATTGTTGCATACTATATTATTTTTTAAGATCAACTTAAAGTGAATTATATTTGAAAATTGTGTAAGAACTACTTAAAATTAAAAATATTTATTTCAACTATGTTATTTATATTGCTATAATTTCAGGAAACAAAAAATATTTTATTGTGTTTTGATTTTAAAATCTCTTTTATTTTTGAAATTTAAGAGAAATATTTTTAAAATGAGAAAAGATACATGTAGTTGGAATAATCATTTGCGTATTAGACCATTTTGTCCAAAATAAGATAAAAATATTTTATTATGTTTGAATTCTCTTATCTCTTTTGTGTAGTATTTTGTTATTTGTCATTTGTTTATTATTTAATATTATATAAAAATATAGTAGTAAAGTATATAGATACTCTAAAAAATTGTACATACTATGTTATATTTTAAATAATTTTAAAGTGACGTATACTTGAAAATTATATAAAAACTACTTTAAAATTAAAAATATTTATTTCATATATTACTTTTAAAGATGCATGATTTTCACCTTGGAAATATAAACCAATTGTGAAAAATTTAGAAAAACAAAAAATATTTTATTGTATTTGAATTTCAAAAAAACAAAAAATAATTAAAAATATTTTAAATATGAGATAATATTTTTAATTCAAGAGAATATAGATAGTTGGATTAATAATTGATTTGTTAGATCAATTTGTTCAAAATAATATTTTATTCCATCTTTATGAGTGTTTGAAGCCGTAACCTCCAATTAGTAGAAGTATAGGATGTAAATGAATTTTAGAATGCAGCACATATAACTATAAGATAATACGGTAAATTTAAAGTTATGCTTGATGATGTGTTAGAATTATAGTTAATGATGTATTGTTATAAAATTTGATGTATTAGATTTAATATATTATATGGATAGATAGTTTGGTCATGGTTTGTCTATAATGTAATTTATCTCTAAATTATATTTTAGAGTCTATATTAACACATTTCTTATATTTTAGATATGACTTATTACTCATATTATTTATATATATTAAATTGAAGGGAGATCATAGTTTAGGAATAAACTATTGATGATTTTTCAATATACTACTACTATGAGTTTGCACGAATACGAACCTTCACTTTCTTGTTCATATTATGGTCTTTTTAGAAGATGCTGGTTCTGACAAAGTGTTAATTTGTATTCACTCATAGGACTTTGTTGGATCCCAATTAAATCATATATGATATATATTTTAAGCCGATCTAAATCGTTGCTATATTTGACCGTTCAAGGTTTGAATTTCTACGCATTCAACGTACTAGTGTACCTATCAAATAAAATTACCCTAGCACAAATTTAGTAATATGTTAGAGTAGTAAAACGTTGAATACGTACTTCAACCTTAAACCAAGTGCTATTTCAATACATAGTAATTTTTTTTTTTGTTGACAATGTTGTTTCAATAAGTGGAACTGAATAATAGCATTTTACTCATGTTTCTTGTTTGTAACACCACTAACCAATGTAGTTATTGGCACAATGACACATTACTAAGAGATGACATATGTCTAGTTTAACGAAACAAGAAAAACATTTAACGAGGAAAGAGTGAGTCAAACGTGGGGTGTAACATACCTTCACACCTACGGGAAAGTTATGTACTACCAGCGTAATTAGCCGAGTAAGGCTAAATCTTGTACTTCACTTCGTTTTGACTAGATAGACTAGTGTTTTCCTACAAATATTCTACATGTAAATTTCTTCAAAACACACCACCAATTAAACAAGTTTTTTTTTAGATATTTTATACCTTTATTGTTATAATTTATGTTACTTTATGCTATTCGTAGTTTATTAACTCCAAATACCCATAAATTTAGACTTAACACTTGCATAAGAAGTTAATGAACCCATAAATGAGTGACACAATTTCTTACTCAATGTAATCACTTTGAATAAAAAAGAATCACAATTGAGAGCTATGAGTCGATGCCTCAGCTAACTTCAAGTTCAACAATAAATTTGACATTTTTGATGGGCCATTAGAAATAGAATCACTAACAAATTCAATTCGCTATATTCTGACTATGTTAGGATATGCACTCGTGTTCATGAAAAACTCCAATATTATGAGTCAATTATTATCATCAAAATCCAAAAGATAAGGTCAGCATAGACCTAACAACTCTCCACCAATATTGGAAATGTCTATATCTAGGGCTTCTTCCATTTTTAAGACACACATCCACTGGTGTACTTGAAGCCTTAATGAGTTATCATTGTGTATTTAATTAGACACCAAATCCACATAAGTATACATGATAACATATATTAGGTTTCATCACATCTAGATGACATTGTCAAACTTATAGTTCATAATGAGATTCAATACGTTAGAGAGTTCGAGGCCAAACGAGTCAATGTAGTGGAAACCCAACCCTCCAAGATTCAAAGTATTCAAGGAAAAATATGTTAGGCATACATCTTAACTCAAATTCGTTTGAACTTTGCGTATGACATTTGCAAACCCAATTAATTCATCTATTGTAGGTACCTTTTATTCCTTATAATTTTCAACTAAATACTTTTTCCATGATTAACCCTAAGGGAACCCAATGGCAAATGATGTGTTTAACTAAGTTAATTTTAAATTTAGGCCAATACATATGGTAAGAAGATCACCTGAAATAGTAAGAAATTTTAGTATATAATAAGTTTCTCTTTTTCAGTAGCAGTGTGTAGGAAAACATGTTCTACACTATTGGAAACACAGTTAGCCTTGTATGAGGAATGGAATGGTCGGATGTGAATTACTCGAATCAATTACCATTAGGTTATTTCCAACTGGTATTTGCTTATCCCACAACATACATTCTAAAACTTGATGTATCCGTACCGACTCAAGTGGATTCATCACCAACACTAGTTGGTGAACAATCATGGAATATTAATCGAATTTATCAATATAACTCAACAATAATACAAGGACCTCCTATAAGAACTAATGTTGATATGATCCAAGAGCGGAAATGAAGTAATACTCCACATCATGGTAAGTTTTAGCAAGGAGCATAATAACTTAGTCTTTTAGAAAGTCAATCAAAAGCATGGAGCATAAAGATTTATATATTTATGATGTGGTAATCCAATTTGATGACTTCCAACAACATTTATCAAAACTAGAGTTAGACTTAAAGTGGTTAATGTTGTTTGGTTTGAAGATGAATCTATCTTAGTCTGAATTTAGAGTATTGATTGGTGATTTCCTATGTTTCCCAGGGCACGACACATGGGTTGAACGGGATAAAAAAAATAAAAAACCATATTGGAAATTAAAACTTTCATAACTAAGAATAGAGTGTAAACTGCTTTAAGAATGATAAATTTCCTAAGAAGATTCATATTTCACACGACTACAAAATAAGTTAAAATATCCACCTGCTATGATTGAAGGACTCAACAAAAATGTGTTCGGAGAATAACAATAAAGAGATTTCAATATGATCAAAGAATATTTAGTGACTCCATTAGTATCGGGTAAACCATTCAATTTGTAAATCATTTTTAAGGAAGAATCAACAAATTTTTTTAAGCACACGATGTTGATGATGTGACAAAAATAAAAGTATTACCTTAGTTGAATTTTAAACAATGTTAAGAATAGATATACCTTCATTGAGAAATTATGTTAATTTTTATTATATATTTGTACAAAACTTGAATTGGGGTTCTATGTGTTGAATGGGAATAACAAGGTTCTAATGATGAAAAATAGGTCAAGCAAAAATTCATAAACATTATAAAACATAGAATAATGTTTGAGTCAAATAAAAAAGTGATAATTTTTTAATTATTGGTGCAAAATAAATTAATTCTACAGAACATCATCAAGAAATAGTATAATCTGCTAAAAGCTCGTCTTTTATCATGTGTTATGCTACTTTATTTTTCTCTAGGATAATTTATATAATATTAAGTGTGAATACTCTCAACTTATACACACACAAACACAAACACACACGCACGTACACAAACACACTGAAGATATAGAAAATACAAGGCAGGGGTTTGAATTGGATTTATAGAAAACATTCTCCTTTGGAAAATCTGGTCACTCAAATTACGAAAGCAATAAAGACAATGAAGCGTAAATGACACAAGCGATATCCAGGTTCACCTTAACAAGGTTAATCCTGTCCACCCCCTCAAGGATGATTTTGCCTTAACCAAGGACTTAATCCACTATAACTAAATGGATTACAAGTGCACGTGCAACTGCCAGTGACTAACAAACAATGACACGTTCAGTGATCCGATTTAACAAATATAACATTCATTAACCCAATAGAATCTGATCACTTAAGATCTCCTATCAAGGTTTCTCACAATGACTGCAACCATTGTCTTCTTGAGATCAGACTTTCACAAAGTCACTCAAGGAACCTTTGAATGATATGTTTATTGATCTGATTTAATGGATATAACAATCATTGACCCAATAAAATCCGATCACTTAAGATCTCCTGTTAGGATTTCCTATAATGTCTGCATTCATTATCTTCTTGAGATCAGATCTTCACAAGGTAACTCAAGGAATCAATCAACAAAAGTTGATAAGGTTCTTATGTTTACATGATTGCTTCTTCTAAGAATATTACACAAGTGATTTAAGCACATATTGTTTAACACATTTTCGAGCAACAACTCTAGTGGTAAAACAATTTACATGAAGAGATTAAAACTATAACACAATACGAGAAACAACTCTTGTGTACATTATAATGTTCTATAAAGATGTATATGATCAGAAGTTGAGTAGTATCTTGTAGTGTTCTTCTTCTTCATCTTATTGTTGAGCAAGTTCCGAGCAATAACTGCTTGCTTCTTCTGAGATCTACCAAGATGTATATGATGATAGTTTGAATAACATCTTGTAGAATATTCTTCTTTATTGAGAAAGCTACGAGCAACAACTCCTTGCTTCTTCATGTTTCATCCAAGATGTATATGATGAATAGTTGAATAACATATTGTTGAAATCTTATTTCTTCTTTCTTTATTTTCTCTCTTTTCTATGTAGTGGTCTTCAAAATGTGTAGCATTGCATCTTTAACATCTTCAGCATCAACGACTTTTCTTTCACATGTTAAAGCTCTATTTGGCCAAAGGCAACTTTCTTCAAATCATTAATCTTCTTTTATAGCCTTGAGAGAGAGAGAGAGATAGAGAGAGAGAGATACGTTGTGAGATAGAAAAGTCTTTACCTGCATCAACGGTTAGTTCTCAACATATAGAAAAAGGTGTAAGAGTTTAGACAATGTAAAATAATATTTTGCATAGCCTGTCTGTTTTTCAATGCTAGCTTTCCACCTTTTCTATAAATATTTTTTTATAATAAGCTTGCAAATAGATATCCGTTAGGAAAATAAAGTAATTATAAATCCAACTGTTTGTCCCCAACAGTCAGAATGAGAGTGGTTGACAATACAATATGAAAGGATTGTCCTTACACCACTCTAGAAGAGTAGATGTCACAAACACTTTATGTACCTTTTGTACACAATCACACATTAACCATTTTGAACTTCTTCTTATATTCAGAGGCTTCAAATAATTTAAATGTTGAAGATTATTGTAGAATATTTTCTCTTAAGTCTTAGAACCTAAGTCTTGGAGTCTTTAAAACTTGTCCTTTCAGAACCTTGTCTTCAGTGTCTTCAGCACTTGGCCATAAGAACTTGACTTTTTTCAGATCATTAAAACATGTTCAGTAGAACCTTGTCTTCATAATATTCAGAACTTGTAAAACACATAAGCAAAGCTTTAGAAGGCGTATAAAGCTTAACCGCCAAGTATGATCGAAACCTCTTGTACTAACGTTCCTTAAGCACGTTGTGTAAGACGTATTCAAAATCTTCATTTCAACTGTAATACGTAACCAAATGTTTTCTTCCAGAGTGTTTATGTTTAGAACCTGATGAAGTCACACGCCTTGTACCAGAGTTAGAACATTATAGCAGTAGCTACACACTAGAACAAAACCATTAGAGTATACAATTATTCTCAATGATATCATGTAAAGTTATCATCAAAGTCATAAGGCCATATGTAGAAACACTTCTTGTTCTTACAATCTCCCCCTTTTTGATGATTACAAAACCATGTATTTATGATATAATAACTTATACAGGGTAATCACTATAACCAACAAATTCAAAGTTAAGCTCACATCTCCCTCTGAATCGATTAATCCAAAAATTTCATTTATGCTTGTTCAGAGCCCCCCCCCCCCCCCCCCCCCCGAGCCTAAGACTCACAAAATAAATTTTGAGTTTTCAGAATATAGAATAGAGAAGGAACACTTCCTTACAGTAACTCATCAGAGTCTGACTAGATCACCAGTTCTTCATCTCAGAACTTGGTTACTATCAGAACTTGATAAATCACACGTATCAGAGCACATCTTTTGAGTGACATCTTTGTATCAGAGTATACATCAGAATGTTGACTTGACTTCCTTTTAGGAGAGCACAGCTTCTGAAGCTTTAAGTATGAATTCCATACTTTCAGAAGGTTCACAACTTCTGAATAATATGATATCAAGCAAGATTACCTTATTTTTAGAAAGTTTATAAGTTATGAATTTTTTGGTACATCTGTTTGAGTATTTATATATTCATAAAGTATACAACTTCTTATATATGAAATAGATTTGATTTCATCCATAAGGTTCTCAACCTTAGCATTAGGATCTTTAGCATCTTCATATTCAAGTTGTCTTTAGAATACTCAGTGAACTTATTCAAAGTTCCTTGAATGAAACATCAAACAAAGAATGAGTAGTAACAATATTTTATATGTTTGAGTTTAATATTCAGAGAATAAATGTTATCAAAATCATTTTACTTTCTCCCCCTTTGTCAGAAATCAAAAAGGGGATAAAGAGACAGAGAAAATTAAACTTTGAAGATAACCAACTACCGGTTAAAAAATTCATTAAAAACAAGGGTTTAAAAGATAGAATTATTTTAGACATAGAAGAAAATAAATATTAGGTTCTAAGACAAAGGTATAATCCTAAGGCTCCTCATTAAACTTTTCCATAAACTGCTTCAACATTTCAGCCATCTGATTGAAGGAAGTTACTTGAGCTAGACTTGTTTCCACTTGTTGCTCCAGACGATTTTGAGCAATCCTATTAGATTCTTGCATCTTCTACGAGTTTTCCTTTATCCCATACATTTCCTTTTCGATATTCATAGTGGGCTTTATACCATGGTATGAGGGTTGGTTTTCAACTGTCACTAAAATAATATCAGAGGTATTAGAAGGGTGCAAAACTTCTAAGCCAAGAACCACATGTCTTGTAGGTTCTGGATTAGGAAAGCATAAGGAAGGTGAGGATAAGGATTCAAGAAGGTCTTTATATTTCCTTTTAGCCTCTTGACAACAGACATATTGCATGATGTCATAATTGACATTCATTACATGTTTGAAGTTAATCCAGGCAGCTTCAGTTTTGAATGGACCCTTGCTGGAAGAAGATATTCTCAAGATATTTTCAAGAGAGATTAAGGAAAAATTTGAAACTTTTGGAAGAGTCCAGATGGGGTTAGTGGTCTGTTTGAAGTTTGACAAAATTAGGATGAAAGGGAGTTGGAGGCAAGTTGTAGGATGTGTTGGATGGAAGATCTACATGACTTATTTTTTATTGAAAGTCAGGATGAGAGAATGAATGAGGTAGGTTATGATTGAAGTTGACAAGGGAACCAAGATCAAGTAAAGGATTAGGTTTTAGTAGAGGAAGATCTGGTTCACAAAAATCAACTTGAGTAGGTGATTTGATTTCCTCCTCAGAGTTAGATGACACCTCAACTATATCAATAGAGTTAGAGGATGTTTCTCTATCAAGAGTTTCAATAAATTTTTCAACTTGATGAGGATTTTCGAAGGAGGAAGTAGATAGTGTAGGAAGAATGGTTTGAAGAGGACTCGGTTCATCAAAAAAGGGCATATGAGATTTTGGTGATGTAGGGCACAAATCTTCTTCACTGGACGAATTATCACACTTTTGTTCAAGGTCCGCACATTTTTGAAAGATTATGGCACAAACTTACAAACAGATGGAAGTTTATATTTATATCCATAGCGCTTAGCAATACTAAAAATGCATTAAAAGGTTCTTTGGGAGATAATAGTAGGAGGATTAAGAAGGATTGATACAACCTCTTCAGGAGATATACTCGTTGGTATATCCATAATCATACATTCTTTCAGATGATTAAAAACAACTTCTGGTCCATCTGCAGTAGTGAACACATAATTATATTTCATTTCAACTGTATGATAGTGTTGTACCCCAAAATTTTCCCTCTCATATTTCTCAAGACATTGTAAGAAAAGTCTCCAAGTGTCTCAAGATTGCTCAAGAGTTGGACAGTCAAGCTATCTCCTAAGGCAGTCAACCCCAAATTAGGGTTTTGCATTGCATCAAGATCTATGAGTCCAAATTACCTCAAGTTCTCCCCAATGTCCTAATATGTTCTCAAGATCATCCATGTCAAATTTCAAGCCTTGCAAAGGAAGTTTGCTCAGTCAATTGCTCAAAGGGTCCAAAAATCGACCATGCAAGGGCAAAAGTCAACTGTGACCTACAAATAGTCAAACTTCAAGATTTTTTGTCAACATTATAATTTTGAAGGATATTACATCATTTGATCAAGGGTTGATCATGATTCATCAAGGATTGCACAAAATTCATCAAGACTCAAAAGTTGCTAAATTAAGGTTTTGCAGGAAAAGTCAACTCAACTTTGACCAAACATAACTTTCTCATACTTTATGAGAAATGATACATCCAAAGCTCATTTTGAAGAGGATGCAATTTCCTATAATCCATATTCATACCCCAAGATCAGAAAATGCACTCACAAAAAGTTATGAATTTGGACATTATAGGTCATTTTTGAAAGTCAACAAAAACACCTTTTTTGCCAAAGCTTATAACTTGAGAATGGAATATCAAAAATGATATGATACCAAAAGGGTTGGTTATAGGACATCTCAAGCTATCTAAAAAGTCCAAGGACACTTCCAAAAGTTCAAAATTGAAGAAGTTATGCATTGTTGAAGTTGGGAATTTTTGCAAAATTGCCAAAAGTCAACTATCCCCAAAACTTCAAATTTTGTCAAATGGGCCCATCCGTTTCCACTTGATTTGTGCTTGCCCCATTTCACACGTGTCCTAGCTTCAGCCTTGAGATCATATTTCTTTTTTATTATTTTATTTGATTTTTTATTGAATTATTTCATTTTTAATCAAATTAAATCAAATAAAATCCAAATATTGATTACTTGAGATCTTTTTGGTTATTTCAGGATTGAATCATCATCATCATTAAGGGTATCAAATTCGTATCACACAAGATCATGTGCAAAAAGATGGATTTTTGACAAATTTGGCAAGCTTTCAAAAGTGAATCAAATTAAATATGGGTGCATTGATTTAGAGAGATTGGATTCATGATTCTTGACCTAATGCATTCCATGATACATATAGAAGCCAAAGGACATGAAATAGGGGTTAGAGGCTGAGAGAATAAGAAAAGGAAAACTTGAAAAAAGTGGTAAAAAGTTTGAGATCAAAATCGTGCCTAGAGGTGTTTTCAGAAGCCAATAACGATCTCAATCGATTCCTTGACGATCACTGAAGCGGAACCAATCCCAAGCAAGACTCCACGCGCATCACAAAGCACTGTAAGTGTCACAAAAATCCGCTTCTTTCTTGAATTCGTAAATCACCATTCTTGCATCATTTGAGCAAATTCTTGGCATATTCATAATCCTTATAGCATTTCTGAACTTTTGGCAATACTTAATTTGATTTATATGGACTGTAACCTCATAACAGCATGGCTAGGGTGACGTTTTGGATTTTAGGGATTTGTGTTTCAGGTGAAATTGATTCTTATGATAGGCATGGTTGCACTCAGAAGAGGGAGACAAACCCAACCATGTCTTAGAAGGTCGTTTTTATGGCCTGGAGTTGATTTTTGGATTGACATGCGCATTTAGCTGCGGATCCAAATCCGCAGGTAAAGTTATAGGGGCTGGAGGTAGGGGACGATGGCGTGTTGCTTCTCCGTTGGCCAATTCAAATAATGGCGCGTTTTGTTTTGTCTTTTCTGGCATATGAATTGTTTTCTTTTATTATTATTTTTGTGTAACATATTTACAAATGAAGCACAACAGCCAAGTGGTAAGCGTGCTTGCCAATGACCAACAGGACCTGGGTTCGAATCCCAGGTCCCCTATGCGCTTTGTTATTTTTCTTCTTCATATAATCAGGTACAAATCCAAACGCGAAGCACATCATACACCCTCAAGCATCTGATTGCTAGATGGCCTCTGGCCAGATCTGGTGGCCAAGGGATGATGGTCCACCATGGAGCCAAGTCCAAATGCGCACATGGAATCTCAAAAGTCAAACGAGGCTAGATTCAAATGGGCCTCAGCTTGCTATTATGACCTCCTTTTCAGGCCCATACCCTTTCTCTCTTTCTTTTATTTATTTGTTTGTTTTTTATTTGATTTAACTATTTTTATTATTTTCTAACCAATCAATTTTTTTCCTTTAATAAAATTAAAACCAAAAAATGTTTTCTTTATTAAATTAAATTTTAGTATTTTATTTTTTATTAAAAAATCTATTAATTAATTTAGGCCATTAATTAGAAATAACTTTAATACATTTTTGTAAATAATTAAAAATTAACTTAGACTTAATTAGGTTTTTACTAACATTGATTAATTTTATTTTCTTTCTTTAAATACCAAAAATACCAAAAATATTTATTTTCATTAATTAATTAATTAATTAATTTATTAATTTAATAATTAATTTAGGATAGTTTCTTTCTTTAAATAAAAACAACAAAAAAATCTTTTCTTTAATAACAAAGGGTCAAAACCCTAGAACTTTGCGCTCGATTTAATTTTCCGTACGTGATCCATTTATTCAATATTGTACTTGTTCCCGGAATGTAATAGATAATTAGGACTATTTAATTATTTTTATCGCTTTATTTATTTTTCCGCATTTAAATTTCAAAGGGTTGCTTTTGGCGATGTAAATACCCGACGCCTTGTAATTTAATTTCTGCAATTTATTTTCCGCAAAATATAATTGTTAGATGTTTGATAGTAGGGATGCATGACAAGATTGAATGTTTAACCTAAAATCAACTTAGATAACCATTAACATATACAAAGATAAAATTAGCTGAAAACGACACACTCGCACATGCGCACTCTTCGGGTACACCCCACTTGGTTGCCTTCGTAACGCGGTCATTGAGTATAGGTCACTGTAGAGGTCGCCCTCTTGTCCAAAGATCATAAGTTGCCTCGAAACGGTTGCCTCAAAACAAATGATCTAAGACATTAGGGTTACCGCTAAGGCGTCCTAACATTGCTTTGGTGACCGTAAGTCCCGCATTCGAATTGACCCTAAAACTCCAACGACGATGCTACCTACTCATCAATAGTGGGATAGAATTGTCTAAAGGAAGATAGCATAGAACGATTCCTTTTTCGAGTAGGTAGATGGTTCTTAAGTACTTGCTCTTTCAAAAAACAAAAACAAAATCTTTTTCACACTTACACTTTTCGAACAAAGTTTTTCAAAAAATACTTCATATACTCTTGAGGACAGAAACAAGAGTTAAATCGAAGTTTTTCAAACAAAAACTTTTTCAAACCCACAAACACAAAGAAAGCAATATTTTGAAAATAATTGAGCAAGTACCTAAGAGCCCGTGGATAACCACAGATAGAAAGGGTGCTAACACCTTCCCTTTCTATAATCTACCCCCCGAACCCGAGAAATATCTCAAAAAGGAATTTTTCTGTGCTTTTTTCCTTTCCTTATTGGATAAAATAAAAGTCGGTAGCGACTCTTGCTTACCGCGACATTTTGCGAAAACAAACGCAAAACGCAAACCAGCATTCCAAAAAACAGTCAGTTCTTTCCCACCGTATCACAGATAGTTTGCAGAGTTTGACATGAAATCTTCTAACGGAGGGATAACAGTTGGAAGCATGGCTTTAAATTTCTTCCATCAAATAATTTTCCAGATCATGGAGTCAAATATTCATGCATGTTCAATTGAATGAGTGAATCAACTAATCTGTAGTTGATTAGTAGAGAGGTGACGAGTCTTCCTAGAGGTATCCATTTAATATGACTCTTTTCATGGCTTCTAGAGCTGTTGATAGAATTTATCAAATGCTTGAAGAGAATGAAAGGAAGATTATCCTTTCATTTTTATGCTAGGTTGTACAAAATTTCTCTTATATCATTGTCGATTAAGGGAAGCTCTTTTGTGAGGGGTTTCTGATAAATTCATTCTAAAATAATTCTTCCCCAGATATTGATGTTAGAACAAGATTTGGTTCTACAATTATACTTCTGAGTTTTGATGATAACAACAAATATGTTTATATGAACATTTTTGGTAGTATAATGTTTGTTATTTTTAGTATTTAACAAACATGTTCTGTTTCTGATGAAAGATGTTACCAAATCATTAGAAGAAACCAAGTTCCGCTTATGCGATACACACGTTCTGATGAACGGTAGTAAACCACTTCAGAAGGCTCTGAAGTTTAGAATCTGATACGCGATCAAAGAAACCAAGTTCTGAAGATCTGAAGATAGAAGTTCTAATGAACAGTCCAAATGCCGAAGACTTATGTTTCTGAAGACAAAGGGTTCTGAAGACTTGAAGTTCTGATGACCCAAGTTCTATTTTCCTTCTCCTAACTCATGCTCAGTCAGAAGCTTCTGAAGTCAAGAAGATAAGAATATAAGGTTACGTGGTACAATAATACATGGTACTAACAAACATTTCTCTCCACTACCTGTTGTACCCCAATTCCCCCACCCCCCCCTAAGATCCCTTCATCATACCATATTGATTCAATCACAACAAGGTCACATTAGGGCTTTTGTTTCTCCTCCCCATCTCTAGCTTTGCTCTTTGAGGAATCACCAAGCACCTTGACTTGTTTTTCTTTTGTGATCATGCATGTTTTGTTTTGACTTTCCTTTTAATTAATAAAATTCAATATTGGTTTGTCTCACTTGTTAATAATGTAGGTAAATGCAATGTGGCTTAGCAAGTTGATCCATGGGTTCATGAGTTTATTTCCCTGCCCTAGTCAATAAAGCTTGAGAAATTCAAACCTCACCATTGAAGTTGTTTTGGAAGAAATGGCATGGCAAGGTTTACTTTGGTTCACCACATTTCAAAGTTATCAAGAAGGATTCAAAATTACAAGGGGTTGATTGAAGAAGTTGTCATGTTTGGACAAGGCCTTGTTCCCATTTGACACAAGTGCACATTTCTCTCAATTATCAAGATATGGAAGTAGTTTTGGTTGCTATGAGTTCTCATTATCATCCTCAACAACTTCTATCTACAAATCAAAAGTGTTGGTACAAGAAGGTTGTTCAAAATTGTCAAAGTTCCTCAAAGCATTTTTCTTGATCTAGGAGCTAGGATTTTGAACTTCAAAGAAGCATATCTTGCTCATATTTTGGTATTTTTGAGTGATTCCAAAAAAATCCTTCTCTTAAAAGGGTTATTAACAAATCACTTCAAAAGTTTCAAGGAGTTTTCATGTGGAATAAACTTAATGATGAAGAAAGATTACAAGTCCTCTAGATGAATCCCTAATTTCCCATGTGTGACTTCAAATGATCATAACTTGGTCAATTTTTATCACCTTGATCCAAATATTTTTCCATAATGATCTAGAGTATGTGAAATTTATTACTTCTTTTATGTGCAAAGTGAGAAAATGGATTGAAGATGCCCTAAGGATATAAAATATTATAGGTCATTTCATGATTTTTTGTCAACTTCAACAATTTATAACTCTCTCAATTTTTGGATATTTTGAATGGTTCATTTCTCAAAATGTCATTCAAGAGGTCTATTTCATTCCATATTTTTTGGTCAAGAGCAAATTCCAAGAGGAAGGCCATGTTTGGATGCAAAACATTATAGGTCTCTTTTGAAGAAAAACTTGAAATATTTCTAAGTATGGAAAGTCAACTTCTTTTTCCCAACTTTGACTCATTGCAACTTTCAGCTCAAACAAGTATTTGATCCCATTTGAAAATGCCATTGATTTGAATTTGGTAACTTGAAACTGAAGTTTCATCACAAGTCAGATTTTGAAATCTTTGTTTTGGCTTCTAATCACAAGTTTTCCACGCGTTTTTGCTTCTAATCATGTTTAGAAACTTTCCAAAGGTGTTTAGCATCATGAAACACACGATTTGGATGAGTTTTGATGCTAAACAAGTCACACTTTGTTCATGCTGCAGACCCCCCATGATTTCCCTCCAAACTTTATCATATCACACGCTTAAGGATCCCATTCATTCTCCTATAAATAGAGGGTCATCCCCCATTCATTTCCTTAAGCTTGAACAACCAAAATCACCCTGCCAAACTCATTCCACAACTCATTTTTCTGCAACTTCGAAATCAGTGTTCAAGCCTTTTTCAATCCATTTTTTTCTATTAATTCACCTTCCTTGATCTTCCATGAAGCTAACCATACAATCACCTTCAAGAATCGTGCCCTATATTGATCCATAGAAGTCCAGTTTCAGAGCTTTGCAACTCAACTTCAATAGGTAGATTTCTCCATCAAATCTTCCAAAATTTGATATCATTGTGAAGCTCTCATTGCCCTGGTTCTAGTTGCAACACTTGCTTTCAACTGGAAACACGTTTTGACCATGAAATTTCAAATTCTCTTTCAAAACTTTCTTTCCAAATTGCTTGAGCTACAGCTTATATAAATTTTTCGCGAAGGTTTGGTTGTCTTCGTCTTGATGAGACAAAGCGAATGACATAGGTCTAAGCTTCTAATTTTACAGTCTGAGAGACCTTTAATTTCACGTTGGCTGGAGGTTGAAGATGACCAATGTGTCATCTTCCAACCAATGATGACTTGCCATTTGTTTTTTTTTTTGAAAATCTGATTTTACATTTGATTCAGTGCTTTATTCACTAAAGTCTATAACATGCACAGCGCGCCAGGTCCACTTGATTTGTTTACTAACGCGTTTTGACAATGATCAGATGGCCCATTTTTTTGGTTTGATATTTTATTTTCTGATTTTTATTTTAATTGTTTTAAACTTCAAAAAATCATAGAAAAATCATTTTAAGTCCAAAAAATTTGAAAAAATTATGAAAAATACTTTTGATATTTCTCTTTCTGATTTTTTTTCTCATAATTTTATTTTGTGTTTTGATATTTTTTATAAATTTTCACTTTATTTGAATTGTTTTAAATGTTTAAAAATACTTTTATGCATTTTTAAATTCTGAAAAAAATATGGAATAATCCAATAATATTGTGACAAATATTGGTGACCTCATTTATTTTTTATTCCTGAATTTGTCATTTTTAATCATTTTTGGTTTATTTTACTCATTTCTTTTAAATTTAAAAATAGTTCCTGACTTTAAAAAATTACCAAAAATTTTATAAAAATATTTGAGCCCATTTCTGATTTTTCTATGGCCTTACTTATTTGTTCTGATTAATTTGAACATAGTTGATATTTTTCTCTTTTATTTCTCTTTTTAAAACATTTAAAAACCCTTTTAAATGCATATATTAAATGAAATATTATTTTGTGATAATTTTTCTGGCTGATCTTGGGTTGAATTTTTTATCATAAACTTTGTTAACATCATTGGATCCATGGTGTTGAGTCTAACTCCATAAAAATGGATGAATGATTTTAATAAAAGTTTGATTAAATTTTAATTCAAAAGTGGTTTGTATATTATTTCCCATCCCTTTTCATCTCATCCCTTTCTTATTGCACTAAGTGTTATTGGAGCATGATCTCTATATCATGTCTCAAAATAAATGGTGCATAGATTGCTATTGTCCGGCCTCAAAATAGGTGCGACTTCTATATAAGTCCACTTACGATTGCTTAACATAGCGCTAAATTTTTGTCCCGATTCGAATAAATGATCATTCGTGGCTCAAACCTATGTTTGCAAGCCCAAGTATGTTGATTTGATCTCTTTGATCCAATAACCTTGAGATTCATTGTATGGAGGCTTTGGTTCTATCAATCCTCTAATGGATCTACATCACTTTTGGTCAGCGTGGATCACTTAAACATCGTTGATCATTAAATTTTACTTTTTTTTTGAGGATTCCAAAATGGATGATATACTTGACAAAAAGCAAATGCAACTTGTTGTGTGGAGGCTTTGGTTCTACCAATCCTCTAATGAGTTCCAAATGCAAGTTTTAAGATGGTCATCCAACTAACCACTAATTATTGATAATTGACTTTATTTTGTGTTTTTATTTTATGCTTTTTATTCTATGCACCATTTACTTTAGCATTTACATTTCATGCTATTTTTCATCTTTGCTCACTTGAGCCCCTATATATTCTTGTCATTTTTATTTTGCTCAGTTGAGCTTTTCTTTTCTTTTTTAAGATACCTAATAATCAACATGAACCATAGAAATCTTTAATGATACTTGGACTATTTGGTTACAACCCTTGGAATTATGGAGTATTGGACTTCTTGGACTTAGGATTAGAAACCTTGGCCTATGTTGGAGACCTTGTGACCTTAATTGATATTTTGTCTGGAGTTCTTGAGGTCTACCTCAAGACATTGGGTTGTTTGTTTGTTTTGTGTGCAGGTTATTGTGATTACATGTTTTGTTCGTAATCTGGAATTCACCCGTATACAATTGTTACTCTGCCCAATTTTTGTGAAGACTTAATATATTTGAAGTTTGGTTCTCTCAAGAGGTCTAGTATTTTTGCTTGCTTGGTTTCAATCCAAAGAATGGGAATTCTATCTTGACTCATAATGTCGAGTATTGGCTTCTTGTTAGTTAGATGGTTCTTATCCCTAGCTTTTACCTTATGCTTTAGGATAGTCTCTTCTTCTCCTCCCATCTTATTTAATTTCAAAAATCTTCTTTCTCCTTTTGAAAACTCATCTTGTTTTGAAACTTGAACCACTTTCATAATAAACTTGGACTTATGTCCATGCATTTTCAAAACATTTTCATAAATAAACTTCAATCAACTTAATAATACCTTGACATTTTTTGTGAGAAGACTAAAAGTCAATCAATCTCATTTCAAACCGTTTTGCCACTTTGGCTTTTATTTTAAAACTTTTTCTCAAAAGATTGGACTCTTGTCAATCCTTGTAGTGATGTAAACAACTATACTTCTACAATATGTAGTGAAGTGAGATATTTTCCACTTAGGTGTTGAGTGAGGCTTTGTTGATTCTAAAATCCAAGCCATATCATCCACTTTGAGATGATGCAAATTCTTCTTTCTCATGATTGTGGGTGGTAAGTATGTTTTCCACACGGACAATGACGATGATGTCTTATCTCATAAAATTAACCAACACACTTGTGTTTTAAAATTCTTAAAGGTGAACTACATGTACCCTGATCCCCTATTGCACAAAAAGTGGTTCGTAGGCACTAAAGGTTCGCAACTACGGAGGGTGCAAAAAATCATAAAAAATATGTTTCTTTTCTCACCTCCACCATCTATTTTACATACAACATTTTATAGCCAAAATATACAGATTTTTACAAAGAGGTTCCTGCGGAGTATTGTTGTACCCCAAAATTTTCTCTCTCATTTTACTCAACACATGCTCATTAAGATCCTCAACTTGCTCAAGGATGCCCAAGAGTTGACCAGACAAACTCTCTCCTAAAGCAATGAACCTCAAACTAGGGTTTCCATTTTCATCAAGATGGTTGAGTCCAAAGGGCATCATATGCTCTTCATAGTCCTAAGATGTTCTCAAGACCATTCATGCCATGTTTTATGCCTTGCACAAGAAGTTTGCTCACAATTGCTCAAGTTTTGGAAAATCAACTATACTAGGTCAAAAGTCAATTGTAGCCCACATACAGTCAAACTTCAAGATTTTTGGTCAACATCAACATTTTGAAGTGATATTTATCATTTGATCAAGGTTTAATCATGATTCCCCAAGGAATGCTCCTAATTCATCAAAATTTAAAAGTTGCTAAATTAGGGTTTCTTAGGAAAACTCAACCAAACTTTGACCAAGCATAACTTCCTCATACTTTATCAGAAATTTCTCATCTAAGGCTAATTTTGAATATAATCCAATTCCCTACGACTCATCTTCAGCTCTCAAGTTCAAAAATGCACTCATGAAAAGATATAAATTCAGACATTATAGGTCATTTCAAAAAGTCAACAAAAACACCTTTTGGGTCAAAGTTTCTTACATGAACATGGAAGACCCAATTGAGATGAAACCAAAGAGGTTGCTTAGGTGACATCCTAAGATTTCTAAAAAGTCCAAAAACATCCTTCTAGGGTCAGAATTAAGAAAGATATGCATCGTTAAAGTTGGCCATTTTTGGAAATTTGCACAAAGTCAACAATGCCCAAAATTGCATTTTTTCCACATGGGCCCATCTTTTCAAGATTGAATCTCAGTCCTAGCATGGTCCACGACCTAGAGGACCCTCCATGATTTATTTATTTATTTAATTTATTTTGATTTTTATTCATTTAAAAATAAAATAAATCCAAATAAATCATATATTTTGTTTTAGGAATGATTTTTGTACTGAATGGAGATCTTATATGCTGTCAATAGCCAAGAAAAACGTGCAAGATTGAAAAGAGAAGAGATATCTATATTTGGAAAGATTGGATGCAAGAATTGAAATTTATTATTCTTTGGATTCATTCCAATTTTATGGACCTAATTTGATTCTCACATATATACAAGATCATTCTAACCCTAGAGGAGAGGATTTCACACGCAACCTACCCTGCTAGAGCAAGAATAAAGTTCCATTTTCTGTCAAAGAATTGCAGACCGGATCCCTTTCTACAGGCAGTTTCCAGTCATTCAAAGGGGAAAAACAGATCCATGAGCATCCTCTGAAACGATTGCAAGCATCACCGAGTCTCCACAAGCCTAGAAATGTGTTGTACGATCATCACAATTTGTCTTTCTTTCCAAAATTGATTACCATGATTCTTGCATCATAAACATGTTTTAATTATATGTTTGTGCTTATTATCGTATTTGCAATGTACTGGTTTGGTTTGATTGAAGCTTGAGTGCAGGAATAGACATTTTCCATGGCTAGGGTTCCAGAGCTCCAATTTGGGGAACCCTAATTAGAAGAAAAATTAGGCCAAATTAAGGACATCTTCATGTGCAGGGATTGATTTGCAATCAATCCATGGCTTTGGATGGGATTTATATTGCTTGGATTGTATTTTTGATGTTTGCAGGTTTATAACCACGCATAAAAACCGTCACTATAGCCTATAGTGACGAGTTTGTCCATAGGTAAAAGTTCCCTCTAAGACAACAGTCCCTGGGGAAGAGGATGAAGGCGTGTTAGTGCCTGAATGGATGATTTGAAATTCATGCGTTTTTTGGGGGAAACCACTTGGCTTGCCTTATATTGTATTTATCTTATTATATTAACAATTGAGTAATACAACGCAAACGGTTAAGGGCGAAGGATTTGAAGTAAGCGTCCTGGGTTCGATCCCAGGCGCGCTGCTTTTGCATTTTTCTCAACATTTAATTGCAGATCCGATGTCACACTACCAAGCATGTCCATCATACACCTCAGCGTCTCATCATTAAATCCATCTCCAGCCAGATCCAACGCTCAGCATGCGTAAGCTCATGGTAGACCCTCAGAAGATGATCCCACTAGATCAGACGCAAGACCTTTGGGCCAAAGAATTTGGGCCTAGCATAATTTCAGTCACACCCCCAGTTTATCTAACTACAGCAGGCCTATTCTTATTTGTTTTTTTCATTATTTCTTTAACATTCTTTTTTTATTTATTTTTGATTGCTTTAACAAAAACCATTTTTTATATTAATCAAAAATCACAAAAAAATAAATAGGATTAAGTTTTTTTCTTCTAATTAAAATAAATTTTGTTGAAAGTTAATTAATTTAAATATATTTACTTAATTATTTTCATTGATTAAAATTAATTAGAAATTAGGACTAGCAAATTTCAAAATTTATTTTATTTTCAATAAAAAATACAAATTTTTTTTTTATAATTAATTAGATTTTTAGGACTTTTTGACTTATTCCCATCTTAATTCTTCGCGCGTTTATTTCTTTCCGTACCATTATTTTTCAATTAATGTAACTGTTGACGGTTTGTAATAGTTTCAAATTAGGGTTTTATTTACTGTTTATCCCCCGTTTTTGGTTATGTAACCCCCTCCCCGAGGCCTTGTAATAGCTAGATTTTTCCTTTCAGCACTTTAATTTTCTACTACTATTAATTGTTAGATGACTGATAATAGGATTGTATGCCGAAGATAATTCCATGATTAAAACAATAGCAAACCCTAATTGTGCAAAAATAATTAACTGAAAAAAGCACACTTGCACATGCTCACTCCTAGGGTTTGTCCCCACTTGGTTTCCTCGGAAATAATGGCCGTGTCCCTCGAATGTAGGGATACCTTAGCAATGACCCGCGATTCAAAATCGTCATAAAGATCATAGTCCCTACTTGTCTCTCGAGTTACCTACGAATCGATCTTATGACGATAGTCCCTTCGAAACACTAACGTATCCTTACTTGTTGCCTTCAGAGACCATTTCGTCCCTTCGAACGTCCCTTTTATAATTCCAATGACAGAGCTACCTACTCCTTAATAGTAGGATAGTGCTGTCTAAAGGAGACGAAAATGAACAGACTTTTTTTCGAGTAGGTAGAGAACTCTTAAGTACTTGCTCAAAATAAAAACTTTTCACACAAACACTTTTCAAAAACAGTTTTCAAAACAACTTCGTCACACTCTTGAGGACCGATACAAGGGTTATCACGAAGTAAACAAAACTTTTCAAAACAAGCACACACAAGAAATTTAAAAATAAGCAAGTACCTAAGATCTCGTGGAAAACCACAGATAGAAAGGGTGTTAACACCTTCCCTTTCTATAATCTACCCCCCGTACTCAGAAATATCTCGAAAAAGGTTTTTTTTCTGTTCTTTTTTCCTTTTCCTTTGTTGGAAGAAATAAAAGTCAGTGGCGACTTTTGCTTACCATGACATTTGCGAATATAAAATGCAAACCAGTATAACAGTCGGTTCTTCCACCATATCACAGAACTGGCGACTCTGCCGGGGAAGAATTATAAAGTGGGGTTTACCTTAGGGTTTAGGTCATTTTTAAATCGCTTTCCTGTTTTCTTTGCTTGCTTTATCTTTAAGGGCTTTTGATTGGGTATTGTTAAAGATCCTACACCCAGATATGTGGCACTTTTTAGGTAAACAGCAATAGATCGTGGAGACTGTACGACATATAACGATATGGTTTAAGCGATGGATGTGTTGGTGTGACACTTTGGTTGGTACCGGTATCCCTCGTGTGGAAACTAGGAGAATACGGGGCCGCCGCGTGGTGTCGTGAAGCACTAACGGACCTTAGAACCTTAGTTGAACAAACTTGGCCATTAGATAGTAGTGAGATAGCCGTCCTCGGTATAAAGTTGAGGATTGGTTGATACTCGATGCTACACTCATTGAGGTCAGACTTTCGGGATATTTCGGCTGCAAGAAAAGATTGCTTGAGCTGAAACAATGCCCGATAAAGGATGATCAGTGATATTGAGAACCTTTAGAACCCGGTTACTTTTCTAAGACAAGTTTGAAACCAACTAAAGTTCAAGAGGGTACTTACCTTTAACATCATGCAAGCTTTTGAACCTAAGGTCTATTGTGTGTTTTGCTTGTGTGTGATTTATTCTGTGTGAACATAACATCATGCATCATAACATAGCATCCATTCTTATTACACTAATCATTTCAAGGACCAAGGGAATTTATCTTTGTTCTGTTTTGAAGTTCATGGATTCCGCTTGTAGAAACACTATTTGAATCAGCTTTGTAAGAATACCTCCCCAACTCAAGTAGCTAGTATCAAGGGTTCCTGAAACTTCTGCATTCACTAAGAGACATGGTCGACTTCTCAACCTGATTACTTCAAACTTTAATGAAAAGATGATGGGTGTACTCTTTCAGTTCTTTGATCCAAAGCACCAATGCTTCACCTTCCCAAACTATCAGCTAGTGCCTACCATGGAAGAGTTCTCTCAGTTATTGGATATACCCATTCTTGAACAGTTGCCTTTCACAGGTTTAGAAGAGGTTCCTAAGCCAAAAGTCATTGCCTCAGACTTGCATCTAAAATGGGCCGACGCGGTATCCAATTGGGAAACAAGAAGCGAAGTCAAGGGTTTTCTAGCCAAGTTCCTAATAGATAAGGCCCAACTATTTTGGGATGATATTGACTTTCAGGCTTTTGAGGAGGTATTGGCCCTTCTAATCTATGGTTTAGTACTATTCCCTAATCCAGACTTATTCATAGATGTGAATGCTATCAAGATCTTTCTCTCTCGCAACCCTGTACCTACCTTGCTCGGAGATATCTTACACGCTCTCCATACTCGTACCATGAAGAGAAGAGGGGTTCTTATGTACTGCATGCCATTGCTGTCGAGGTGGTTTATTTATCACCTCCCTAAGTCTGTACTGAAGAATGAAGAAGGTTTGGGTTGGTTGCAAAAGATAATGTCACTCGCTCACATGGATATTATCTGGTATTCCCGAGCTATGAGAGATACTGCAATTATTGATCACTGCGGGGAGTACCCTAATGTCCCATTACTTGGAATTAGGGGAGGCATAACTTACAATCCTTGTTTGGATCTACGACAATTTGGTTACGCTCGAAGGGATGGTCCTCATGAGTTAATTATCGAGGGCAATGTATTTAACTATGAGGATGATGTTCAAGGGTATCGCTAGAGGTTCATACGGGCTTGGAGCATGGTAAACAGATCTGACGCCAAGGATTTGGGGCCAAAGGCTTCCATTCCTATGGAACCTTATCTCCAATGGGTATGAGCTCGCGCCCAGAAACTTATAATGCCCTACATGGCCGTTTTACCAGTGACTGAGGAACCCACTACTGAAGGGGGTATCCTTTACACGGTTCTCCAACCTGATATGCCCACTGATCTTGAAGAACTACAGAGGTCTTGGATTAATTTGAAGAAAGGGCGGGATACTTATAGGGATCAGTTTTATGCCCAGGAGAGGAAGGTTTTAGAGCTCACAAAGCAGCTTTGTGAGGAAAGAAGCCTTAATGTCTATCTCGGCACGAAGAGGAAGCATCCATGGGAAATTTGATTTTTTCTAGTTTTTTAGAATTGTTTTTAATTGTAACGCCTAAAAGGCAATTGAACTTTGAATTCTACTAATAAAATCTTTGTTTCATTTTGGTTCGCAAATTTAAATTTCCCAAAGTCCTTGAAATCATTACATACGCATCCCATCCATAAACACTGCATATACAGGTACAATTACAGGCTTCTCATCTTCTTCGCCGTTTATTTAAGCAGAAATGTCTTCTGAACAAAGCATCAAAGATCTTTAGGCACAAAATGCCCAATTCCAACAGATGTTCATAACTCTGGAGAAAGGGCAGGAGGATTTGAATGCCCTCATCCTGAAGGAGAAGAAGAAAAAGAAGAAGGTCTCTGGTATTCTGAATATGGGCAGAAGGTTCAGGGGGCCATTAAAGCAACCGGTCGATCTAACCTCCTCATCCAAGGAAGGGGAGAATCAAGAAAGGGAGACAAGGGAAAAGGACCCCAGTCCTGAAGTTTATGACAATGATACGAACTGCAATGATGAGAAGTATCCTTCCACTAAGGATAGATACAAGCAGTTGGAAGATCGTTTGAGTGCCATGGAAGTCCAGAGGATACCTGGGTTGGATTTCGAAGAACTGGGATTGGTGTCGGGAGTGGTCATCCCGCAGAAATTTAAGGCTCCAATTGTTGCAAAGTACGATGGGGTGTCTTGCCATAAGCTCCATCTCTGTTCCAATGTAAGGAAGATCCAGCCCCACATCACTGATAGAAACTTGTGGCTTCACTTCTTTCAAGACAGTTTGTCAGGGACTCAGCTTGAGTGGTTCTACCAACTGGAGAGAATCAATGTCCGAAAATGGGAGGATCTAGCTGCTACTTTTTATAAGCAGTATCAATACAACACCGACCTTGCCCTCACTCGTACTCAACTCCAGAGTATGACCATGGGTGCGGGTGAAGGCTTTAAAGACTATTAGCAGAAGTGGAGAGACTTGGATAGAAGATACCAACCCCCTTTATCTGACAGAGAGTTGGTTGACATGTTTCTTGGGACGCTGTCTGGTCCTTTCTTTAAACATTTGATTGGTAGCTCATCAGCTGGTTTCACCGAGCTGATATTAATAGAAGAAAGGGTAGAAGCTGGGATTCGGAGCCGTAAGATACAAAAAAAAAGCGCCTCTTCGAGTTCGGTAAAGAAGCCTTTCACTAGTAAGAAGGAAGCCAGTTCCATCTATAGCCCGAGAGGCCAAAGCAGAGTTGAACACCGTCCGATGGTAAGTGCTATAATGATACCTAGGTCTTCGACTTCTCCACAACGCCACAATCAACAAAGGGTAGAAAGACCACAAAGGCAATTTACCCGGATTAACATGACATTGACAAAGGTTCTACCCCATCTACTAAGATCCAACTTGGCAACCTTGAAAGAGGCTCCCAAGAATCCAAATACTACATCTCCTCGGTACAATCCAAATGCTCGGTGTGCCTATCATTCTGAGAGTCCTGGCCACGATACAAATGATTTTTGGGCTCTGAGAAATAAGGTACAAGATCTGATTGAAGCCAAAGAGATTGAGTTAGATTCTTCGGAGAAGATCAATGTCATAACTGCTCCTATGCCTAAGCACAATCATGGAGTTAATGTTGTTGATACCGATCTATTTGTGACTTCAGTTGATGAAGTTTCTACTCCTCTCATGACTATTAAGAAGAATTTGTTGTTGTCCGGTTTATTTCCGGGTTGTGGTGAAGGTTTCCACATGTGTTCATATCTGCCTTCTGGTTTCCATTTGCTGAAGACAGGTGTTCAGCCCCTGATCGACAACAGAGAAAATTTGTTCGAGAAAACTTTGGTTCCAACTGTTCCATGTGAAGATATTTCAATTATAACCATTTCCTCCAATCCTTCCAAGGTCTCCTAGAGAAGACCTGTTAGGATTACATCTGCTCCAAGAGTCGCTCCGTTAATAATCACCCTTCCTGGTCCTGTCCCATATGCCTCGAACAAAGCTATCCCTTGGCATTATGGCGTCGATGTCTACTATCATGGCATTAGACAAGACCCGAAGAATGAAGAGGCTGATCCCGATGTCAGTAACATTGTCGGGACCAGTAAGATCACCAGAAGTGGAAGGGTTTTCTCTCCCGAGGTTTCCCCAAAGGTTATCAATAAGCCTGTCGTTATTTCGCCCACTATTCCTGTTGGAGCTTCAACTACTACTCCTGTTCTTACTCCAATTGTTACCCCTACCGTCGAGTCCTCTGGTACCCAAGGCAAGGAAGCTATAGGCGAGCCTTCCCAGACGGAGGCACCTAGAAATATTATCGTAGAAGCCTCTAAGCAAGAGATAGAGGAAATATTAAAAATAATTAAAAAGAGTGACTACAATGTGGTCGAGCAGCTGGAGCAGACCCCCTTAGAGATATCCATGTTGTCTCTGCAGTTGTGTTTCGAGGCCCATGCGAAGGCTTTGATCGCATTCCTCAAGACTGCGCACGTGCCACATGAGACCTCGACGGATCAATTCAAAGACTGTGTGGCCAGCCTGACTGCTGACAATGGGCTGGGTTTTTCAGATGTTGATTTGACACAAAAAGGGAGGAAGCATAATGATGCTCTGCATATCTCGATTGAATGCAGAGGCACCACTATGGATCATGTGCTGGTAGATACTGGGTCTTCACTGAATGTCCTGCCGAAGAATGCTCTCGACCGGCTAGATTGTGAAGGCTTGACCTTAAAGCCTAGTAATATTGTGGTAAGGGCTTTTGACGGGTCAAAGAGAATGGTGCATGTGGAAGTTGACATCCCTGTAAAGGTAGGCTCTCAAACCTTTGAGTCCACCTTCTATGTGATGGACATCCACCCGTCATACTCTTGTTTGTTGGGTCGTCCTTGGATCCATGAAGTTGGAGCTGTTACTTCTACACTGCACCAAATGCTGAAGTATCCAGTGAAGGGCAAGATTGTCACTGTACGTGGCGAAGAGGAGTATATGGTGAGCCACCTCAACTCCTTCAGGTACGTAGAGATGGACAGGGAATTCATAGTCCTTGCCTAAACTTTGAAGAGGTTCCCCAGATCTTGGCATCGACTGAAACTACTATCGGCACCAAACCTCCTCTAAAGATAGCTTCTCTCAAAGACACCAGAGCCGTGGTTGAAGAAGGTGGGTATACCAACTGGGGATAACTCCCTGATTTTACTCACAAAACTGACAAGTTTGGTTTGGGCTTTACTTTAAGAGCTTAAAGGGCTGTTCGACGCGCTCGAGCTGGAGGACCTCCCTTACACATCAGCAATCGGGGAATTAATGCCATTGAAGACAGTGAGGAAGACTCTGACATCGACAGTTGGATCTATCCAACTACCAACGGTGGACCGAGTAACTGGACGGCTATGGATTTTATACCAGTTTCTTTTATTCCGCAGTAATTGTCTTACTTGTTTTCTGAATTTGTAATAAAATATTTAAACTCTATAGCCTTGTGTCTTGCCTGAGGCACATTGGTTTTGTTTGTGAGGGCTATTATGTGTCATTTCATATATCATCAATAAAGCATTGGACGTGCATACAAATTTTGTGCTCCCTATTTTTCTCTTCTGCTTTCACTTTATCAAGACAGCTATGCTCTTACACACACTCACATATCATACTGCAGATCCATATCCACTCTGGATCCCATTGATAACAGTTCTGCTACTGCCGGTTATGACTTTGAAAATCCGATCAACCAAGCCGAGGACGAAGGTGAGAACGATTGTGAGGTGCCTGGAGAACTTGCTAGACTATTACAGCAGGAAGAAAGGGCCATAAAGCCTCGTGAAGAGCCAGTTGAGATGATAAACTTGGGCACGAAGGAGGACAGAAGAGAAGTCAAGATTGGTGCAAATATGAAGACTAAGATCAAACAGCGGTTTATACAGATGTTACACGACTATGTTGAGATCTTCGCCTGGTCATATGAAGACATGATTGGTCTAGACACCGATATTGTGGTACACCGTCTTCCAACTAAAGAAGATTGTCCTCCGGTTAAATAGAAGATCTACCGTATGCACCCTGAAATGTCAGAGAAGATCAAGGCAGAGGTCATGAAGCAGTTCGACGCAGGGTTCTTAGTTATCACCTCCTATCTGCAGTGGGTTGCTAATGTTTTTCCGGTGCAAAAGAAAGATGGTAAGTTACAGATGTGTGTGGACTACAGAGATCTGAACAGGGCAAACCCCAAGGATGACTTCCCGCTTCCCCACATTGATGTTATGGTTGACAACACCGCTCATCATAAAATCTTCTCCTTCATGGATGGTTTCTCTGGCTACAACCAGATCAAGATGGCTCCTGAAGACATGGAGAAGACAATCTTCATCACACAGTGGGGCACCTTCTGTTATTAGGTGATGCCTTTTGGGTTGAAGAATGCTGGGGAAACTTATCAGCGTGCCATGGTCGCTTTGTTCCATGATATGATTCACCATGAGATCGAGGTTTATGTTGACGACATGATAGCCAGATCTCAAACCAAAGAGGAGCACCTCAATCATTTACAAAAGTTGTTCGACAGGTTGAAGACGTACAAGCTGAGGTTGAATCCGAACAAATGCACCTTCGAGGTAAAGTCTGGCAAACTTTTGGGTTTCATTGTCAGTCACAAAGGTATTCAAGTGGACCCTGCAAAAGTAAAGGCCATACAAGAGATGTTGGCTCCCCGTACAGAGAAGAAAGTTAGAGGTTTCTTGGGATGTTTAAATTATATTTCCAGGTTCATTTCACATCTGACTGCTACTTGTGAACCCCTCTTCAAGCTTTTGAAGAAAGATCAAGTGGTAAAATGGAATGACAAGTTCCAGACGGCTTTCGAAAGGATCAAAGAATATCTTCAAGAACTGCCAATTCTGATGCCTCCGGTTGAAGGAAGACCTTTGATACTATACTTAACAGTGCTAGACAATTCAATGGGGTGTGTGATGGGGCAGCATGACGAGTCTGGTCGAAAATAGCACGCAATATACTACCTTAGCAAAAAGTTTACCGACTGTGAGACACGATACTCACTGCTTGATAAAACTTGTTGCGCTTTGGCATGGGCTTCTCGCCGACTAAGACAGTACATGTTGACCCACACTACTTTGTTGATATCTAAGATGGATCCAATCAAATACATCTTCGAGATGCCCGCTCTCTCCGGAAGAATAGCAAGATAGCAGATGATCTTAACTGAATACGATATACAATATACAACCCAAAAAGAAACCAAGGGGAGTGTATTGGCTGATCATTTGGCTCATCAGGCCGTGGATGACTACCAGTCCATGAATTTTGAGTTCTTGGATGAGAATATTATACTGGTGGTTGACTATGAAGAACCTGGACCGATAAAGGACCTGAGGAAGGATCTCGATGGACTATGGTTTTTGACGGAGCTTCAAACGCACTTGGTAATGGCATTGGTGCTGTAATCATATCTCCTAAGGGATGTCATACTCCTTTCACTGCCCGACTATGTTTCAACTGCACTAACAACATGGCAGAGTATAAAGCCCGCATCATGAGTCTCAAAGCAGCTATTGACCTCAGGATCAAGTTCTTAAATGTATTTGGGATTCAGCCTTGGTGATAAGTCAGATCAAAGGCGAATGGGATACGAAGCATCTGAATCTCATCCTATACAAAGAGCACATACTGACATTGCTCCCACACTTTGAGGAGGTAACCTTTGAACATTTCCCACGAGAGGAGAATCAGTTAGCAGACACGCTAGCTACCATGTCTTCCATGTTCAAAGTCAGGTGGGACAACGAAGCTCCCCGAATCACCATCAAGAGGTTGGATGAACCAGCACACTGTTGTGAAATTGATACTGAAGAGGTAGCAGATAAACCCTGGTTTCATGAAGTGAAGAAGTACCTCGAGACTCAGGAGTATCCAGAAGGGGAATCTGTCAATGATAAGAAGTTTCTGAGAAGGTTCGCTGTGAAATTCTTCCTCAGTAATGGAATCCTCTACAAGCGCAATCATGACTCTACCTTACTGCTTTGTATAGACAAGAGCGAGACAGAGAGGATTATGACAGATCTACATAAAGGTACCTTCGTAACCCATTCCAGTGGACATAACATGACTAAGAAGATCCTACGGGCAGGATTCTACTGGTCCACTATGGAAGCAGATTGTTATCAGCACTCCCGAACTTGTCATAAGTGTCGAATCTACGCTGATAAGGTGCATGTGCCTCCGGTTCCCTTGAACGTATTGACAGCTCCGTGGCCCTTTGCAATGTGGGGCATTGACATGATCGGGTAAGTCAGGCCTACTGCTTCTAATGGACATCGCTTCATCTTAGTGGCCATTGATTACTTCACGGAATGGGTTGAGGCGGCCTCCTTTGCTACTGTTACCAAGAATGTCGTGGCGTGGTTTATCCTACATAATCTGATCTGTCGGTATGGTGTGCCAGAAAGAATTATTACTGACAATGGTAAAAACCTCAACAACACGATGATCATCGAGCTCTGTAAGCAATTTATGATCGGTGGGAAAGAGAACTGACTGTTTTGGAATGCTGGTTCGCGTTTTGCGTTTGTTTTCGTAATATGTCACGGTAAGCAAGAGTCGCCACCGTCTTTTATTTTATCCAACAAGGAAAGGACAAAAGCACAGAAAAATTCCTTTTTCGAGATGTTTCTCGGGTTCGGGAGGTAGATTATAGAAAGGTAAGGTATTAGCACCCTTTCTATCCGTGGTTATCCACGGGCTCTTAGGTACTTGCTCAAAGTGTTTTCAAAATTTTTCTTTTCTTTGTGTTTGTGGGTTTGAAAAGAGTTTTTGTTTGAAAGGAGTGTAAGTGCGAAAAGTTTTGTTTTGTTTTTAAAAGGAGCAAGTACTTAAGAACCATCTACCTACTCGAAAAAAGAATTAAATTGTGCAAATGTCCTTTAGACAATGTTATCCCACTATTGAGGAGTAGGTAGCATCGTCGTTGGAGTTTTGAGGGTCAATTTGATTAAGGGACGTGCGGTCACTAAAGCAATGTTAAGATGCCTTAGCGGTAACCCTAATGTCTTAGATCATTTTTCCGAGGCAACCGTTTCGAGGCAACTATGATCTTTGGACAAGAGGGCGACCTCTAAAACTTCCTATATTCAATGACCACGTTTGAAAGCAACCAACTGAGGTGTACCCTAAGAGTGCGCATGTGCGAGTGTGTTATTTCGGTTAATGTTATATTTGTACATGTCATGGGTGAGCTATGTTGATTTTAAGTTCATACGTTTGATCTTGTCATGCATTCCCTATTATCAAACATCTAACAGTGTATAGTTGCGGAAATTAAATTTGCGGAAATTAAATCTAAACTATTACAAGGCGTCGGCGACGTATTTACATCGCCAAAAACGAATCCTTTAAGTTAAATTGCGGAAAGTAAAATAAAGCGATAAATAATTAAAGTCCTAATTAAAATCTATTACATACCAGGAGCAATTACAATAATAAGAAAAAATTGATCGCGTGCGAGAAAATTAAATCGGCGTATTTTTTAGGGTTTTGACCCTTTTTGAAAGAAAGAGATTTTTTTGTTATTTTTTGAATTAAATGAAAATTAAATTAGGTCAAAATTAATTAATTAATTAATTAAAATATTTTTGGTTTTTTTTTATATTTAAGGAAATAAAATAAAAATGATTAAAAGTTAATAAAACCTAATATTCTAAATTGATTTTAAATTACTGCAAAAAATATTAATGTTAAACCTATTTAAAACTAAATTAATTAGGTTAATATTTATTTACAAAAATAAAATAATGAAATTAATAAAAATAATATTTTTTGTGTTTTCTGATTTTATTATGAAAAATTTAACTAAAAGAGAGAAAAGAAAAATAATACTCAAGGGGGTTTGGGCCTAGAGAGGGAGTGACAATCAGCAATTCAGAGGCCCACTCATGCCAGCCTCGTTTGACTTTTGTCATCCCACGTGTGCCTTCTGACTAGAGACCATGGTGGATATTCAATTTTGGCCATTGGATTTGATCTGAAACCATCTGGCTACCATCTGGATGGAGACACATGATATGCCACGCTTTTGATGCTACATGGAATCACCTGGAACAAAATAATAATAAGCGTTTGAGGGGACCTGGGATTCGAACCCAGGTACCAATGGACAATCCACTAACATGCTTACCAACTCTACTAGCGCGCCTGTTTGTTATTATAATGGACAAATAATATTATAAAAGAAACGCAAGCAATATACTAGAATTTAAAAAACGCGCGGAATTTGATTTGAATGGGCCAATCGGACGTGAAAAGGTCTTCATCTTCTCCAATGGCCCTGGTTTATTTCCTACGGATTTGAATCCATAGCAAAATCCCTAGCTGCCTTCTAAAATCATCTGCAGGCCATGGAAACGAGTTTTAAGAACATCATCATGATCGTCTGTCTTCCCTGAACACAACCATGGCCGTTATTTGTCCCAATTGTTCCTGCAAAACAAACTCCTAAATGCAAACCTCCAAAACCCTAGGTTCGGGTATGGTGATATAGCTCATGAAAACAAAATTAAATGATGCAGAAAGACTGGAAATTGAATGGCAAGCATGATTATACTAACTATTTGTCCAAAAGATGCCAAAATACAGAATCACGATCTCATGTACATGGTTATATTCAGGACGACTTACAGTGAGTTTTAGGAGGTTTCAGAGCTTGTGAATGGTTGTAACAGCTTCAGTGGATCTCCAGCAAGAGGTCTATGTGGAGATTTTGCTTTGAATCGAGCTCTAAGTATGATCTCAGTTTCAAGATTTTCAAGCTTTTTTTCATGTTTTGTCTGGCCGTTTTTGCAACTTTCAGGTCGTGTTCTTGTGTGCTTCATGTTGTATATGTATCATAGAAACAATTAGGTTAAATCTTTGGGCTTGAATCCATGTGCATTGAAGATTGAAGATATGATTTGATCACCATTAACAAAGCTTCCAAAATTGTTCCAAATCAAAGATTTTGTGCATGATATGGCTTGGCATGAATTTGATTTGGTGTATCATGACAATTAAAACCTGTAGTGATCAAAAAGATCTTATTCCATCAATTTTTGGATTTTATTTGAATTAATATTGATTTAAAATGAATTAATTCAATAAAAAACAAATAAAATAGAAAAATTAATGAATGGACATGAAACTGAAGATACACCACGTGTGTGGTGTGACAAGATCAAATCAAGTGGAAAAAAGTGGGCCCATTTGGCAAAATTTGAAGTTTTGGGGATACTTGACTTTTGGCAATTTTGGAAAAATGCCCAAATTCAACCATGCATAACTTCTTCAATTTTGAACTTTTGGATGTGTTCTTGGACTTTTTAGAAACCTTGAGATGTCCTCTAACCAACCCTTTTTGTATCATCTCACTTTGATATTCCATTCTCAAGTTATAAGCTTTGGCAAAAAAGGTGTTTTTGTTGACTTTCAAAATGACCTATAATGTCCAAATTTGTAACTTTTTGTGAGAGTATTTCTTGATCTTGGGGTGTGAATATGGATTTTAGGGAATTGCATAATCTTCAAAATGAGATTTGGATGGGTCATTTCTCATAAAGTATGAGAAAGTTATGCTTGGTCAAAGTTGAGTTGACTTTTCCTATAAAACCCTAATTTAGCAACTTTTGAATCTTGATGAATCTTGAGAAATCCTTGATGAATCATGATCAACCCTTGATCATATGATGAATTATCCTTCAAAATGAGAATGTTAACAAAAAATCTTGAGGTTTGACTATTTGTAGGTTGCAGTTGACTTTTGCCCTATCATAGTCGATTTTTGGACCTCTTGAGCAATTGACTGACCAAACTTCCTCTGCAAGGCTTGAAATTTGACATGGATGAACTTGAGAGAATACTAGGACATTGGGGAGAACTTGAGGCCATTTGGATGCAAGGACCTTGATGCAACAGAAAACCCTAATTTGAGGTTGATTGCCTTAGGAGGTGATTTGACTGTCCAACTCTTGAGCTATCTTGAGCCACTTGGGGATTCTTATTGACATGTCTTGAGAAATATGGGAGGGAAAATTTTGGGGTACAACAGTTGCCCCTGTTCAATCTTCTTAAACCTGAGGATGTAGATTGGCTTTCGGGCCTTTCATGATCCGAAGGTGGAAGATGATTGAACACTAGAGTGCCCAGAAATTTGCACTCACATGAAGTAGTATCAGCCTTGTGATGTCGGGAATGGGCTTAAAGATGCCATTTGGAGTTTGTCGGTAGGAGGATGGGCTTACAGATGCCATCTGCAGGAGTGTCGATCGCATAAGAGATTCCTTAGCGAGAACTTGCATACTTGTTGTTTGTAGAAGATTCCGCTGGGGAAGTCTAACTTTTGTTGAGATTTAGGAACTTGCCTGTACTTCAACTGAGAGAATGCCTCGGCTGAGTCTTAAGAACCTGTCCATAATTCAATTGGGGGGAAACATCTTCATCAAGATCTAGGAACTGTCTAGTATTCAATGTAGTATACCGTTGAGATTGTAGAACTTGTCCACACTTTGACGGAGGAAAACATCAAGATCTAGGAACTGACTAGTGCTCAACGCAGTATACCGTTGAGGTTATAGCACTCGTCCACACTATGACGTGGGGAAACATCTTCATCAAGATCTAGGAACTGTCTGGTCTTCAACGTAGTATACCATTGAAATTAGAGAACTTGTCCACACTATGACAGAGGAAAACATCAAGATCTAGGAACTGACTAGTGCTCAACATAGTATATCGTTGAGGTTATAGCACTCGTCCACACTATGATGTAGGGAAACATCTTCATCAAGATCTAGGAACTGTCTGGTCTTCAACGTAGTATACCGTTGAAATAAAAGAACTCGTCCACACTATGACAGAGGAAAACATCAAGATCTAGGAACTGAATAGTGTTCAACGTAGTATACCGTTGAGGTTATAGCACTTGTCCAAATTATTTCGTAGGGAAACATCTTCATCAAGATCTAGGAATTGTCTGGTCTTCAACGTAGTATACTGTTGAAATTAGAGAACTTGTCCACACTATGACGGAGGAAAACATCAAGATCTAGGAACTGACTAGTGCTCAACGTAGTATACCATTGAGGTTATAGCACTCGTCCACACTATGACATAGGGAAACATCTTCATCAAGATCTAGGAACTGTCTGGTCTTCAACGTAGTATACCATTGAAATTAGAGAACTCGTCCACACTATGACGGAGGAAAATATCAAGATCTAGGAACTGACTAGTGTTCAACGTAGTATACCATTGAGGTTATAGCACTTGTCCATATTATGACGTAGGGAAACATCTTCATCAAGATCTCGGAACTGTCTGGTCTTCAACGTAGTATACCGTTGAAATTAGAGAACTCGTCCACACTATGACGGAGGAAAACATCAAGATCTAGGAAATGACTAGTGTTCAATGTAGTATACCGTTGAGGTTATAGCACTTGTCCACACTATGACGTAGGGAAACATCTTCATCAAGATCTAGGAACTGTCTGGTCTTCAACGTAGTATACCGTTGAAATTAGAGAACTCGTCCATACTATGACGGAGGAAAACATCAAGATCTAGGAACTGACTAGTGCTCAACATAGTATACCGTTGAGGTTATAGCACTCGTTCACACTATGACGTAGGGAAACTGTCGAGATTGAGAACCTTATCTGAAATTCAACCGAAGATAATTCAATTGAGATTTAAGAACCAGTCAGGTCTTCGACGTAACTGAGAACTTTAACTGTATCTTTCCTGAAAGGTAAAGGTCAGTCATATGCAATGCATGATATGGATCAGGCAATGATGTTCTCAAAATAAATGAGATTGTATTCGTATGATGCGTATATGCATGTATCAAGATGTATGGGAATATAATGTTTTAGCTGGGGAAAATAAATCCCGGAGCTGCTGGAGAATAGAGTTGAGTTCTTCGTTTCCGCTGGGGATGATGAACGAAGATGATTGTGAGAATAAACCTGCAGGAGAAAAGGACTCTGTTGGGGAATAAACTGATGAAGAGATTACTCCGAGGGGAATTACTCTGTGGGGGAGAGATTTTCTGCTGAGGATTTTAACGATAAACTCCGCTGGGGATTCCACTGATAAACTCCGCTGGGGATGGATTACTGTTGCTGATGATATTGAATTTGTTGAGGGTTGAACTCCTGTTTGGGGAAAGAAAGAACTTCGCTGGGGATGATCTTTCAGTTGCGACTTGCTAGGGATAACCCTGTTAGACTCTTGTGGGGATGACCCTCTGAATTTGGCTGGGGAGATTTATTTTTGTACTCCACTGGGGGTAAACTTCCAGAGTCTACTGGGGATGATTCTTCAACTCCGTTAGGAAAGCTTTTTCAGACCTTGCCGGGAAATATTGACTCCACTGGGGTATCTTGTATTCTACCGAGGAACATTCTTATACTCCGTTGAGGAATATTAAGACTGTCGGGGATACACTTATACTTGCTGAGGAATAATCTTATACTCCGCCGGGGACTATTAAGATCTTCTGGGGATACCCAGCCTTTTTAGGGCTGATGGTAGACCAACTCTTCTTGGGGAGAGTATTGCTGATTCGTCCATAGTTGCAAGTCTTAGCTGAAAGAGCTATCATTACTGTCTTACTCGGCGGGGAGTGAAAGCATCTTAGCCATATTCTTCAGCTGAATTTACCGTGTACCTGGTGGACAAAGTACCTACACATCTTGGGCATTTCTTATTGCTCTTGTTTCTGATGTTACCAGTAATTCATCTTTTGTTTCGCATGTAAATATTTATGATCAGCAATTAATGTCAAATGCATATATCAAAAATGAACATTGGACGTTATTTGCAAAACAAAACAGATAAAGGGAAGACAGTTTGAAATTTGTCTGAAAATGATTTGTATTAATTTTGAAGTTTGGCCTGTAAATAGGCGTTTTTGTACAAGAGGCTGACGTCCTAGTAAGAGAACACCGCCGAACAAATAGAATTTATACAATTTGTAAAAAGGAAACAAAGCAGCTATGTGAATAATCCCACTGGGTTCCAACTCTGCTATTGTCTTTATGTCTTCAAGCATCTCATCACTTCGCTACTGGTTGAAGGTAGATCAGATTGATTAGTGTCGTCCGAGCTTGATAGTCGATACCGAAGTTTGGATGCGAGGTGATCCAATGAGACATAGTGTTACACTTTTGATCCCTAACTTTTGCATGGACCGCCCTTTCGGGTTTTCAGTCCACCGGGATACCCATTTTTTCCCAAGCCGCCTTTTCAGGTTTTCGACTTGCCGGGTGTACAAATTTTTTCATTTTCATCCCTTATTTTTGCCCGAACCCTTTTGGTTCGCCGGGAAGCCCTTACTTTTTCCTAGGCCAGTCAACCTAGCGGGTTTTTGATTATGCGTAGTATCTTTTCACTATGCCTGCATTGACGGGGTGAGGAAGGTCGTCACCATCCATGGTGGTTAGAATCATAGCTCCTCCTGAGAAAATGTTCTTAACCACAAATGGCCCTTCGTAAGTAGGGGTCCATTTTCCCCTGGGATCACCTTGAGGTAAGATAATGCGCTTGATTACCAGATCTCCAACTTGATACTCTTGTCGTCTGACTTTCTTGTTAAATGCCTTGATCATCCATTTTTGGTACGTCTGACCATGATAAATAGAAGTGAATTGCTCGCAGAGCTCAGTGATCATTTTGTTGTTGAGATTAGTACCATTGTCCGTAACGATCCTCTCTGGTACACCATACCGACATACCAGGTTGTGCCGAATGAACCGTGCCACGACGTTCTTGGTTACAGTAGCAAAAGAAACTGCTTCAACCCACTTCGTAAAGTAATCAATCGCTACCAGGATGAAACGATGCCCGCTAGATGCCGTAGGTCTGATCTCGCCGATCATATCAATGCCCCACATTGCAAAAGGCCAAGGTGCCGTCAAGACATTCAGAGGAACTTGAGGTATGTGCACCTTATCAGCATAGACCTGACACTTGTGACATGTCCAAGAATGCTGATAACAGTCAGCTTCCATTGTGGACCAATAATATCCTGCCCAAAGGATTTCCTTTGCCATGGTGTGTCCACTGGAATGAGTTCCGAAAGTACCTTCATGTAAGTCTGCCATGATCCTTTCTGCTTCATTCTTATCCACACAACGCAGTAAGGTCGAGTCATGGTTACGCTTGTACAGAATGTCATTGCTGATGAAGAACTTTGCCGCGAACCTTCTCAGAAACTTCTTATCATTAACAGATGCACCCTCTGGGTATTCTTGAGCCTCAAGGTATCTCTTTACCTCATGAAACCAGGGCTTTTCTGTTACCTCTTCAGTCTCAAGATCACAGCAATGTGCAGGTTCGTCCAATATTTCAATGATGATCTGTGGAGCTTCGTTGTCCCAATTGACTTTGAACATAGAAGATATCGTAGCCAGCGCGTCCGCCAACTGATTCTCCTCTCTTGGGAAGTATTCAAAGGTTATCTCCTCAAAATGGGGAAGCAGCGTCAATACATACTCTTTGTAAGGAATAAGATTTGGGTGTTTTGTATCCCACTCGCCTTTGATCTGACTGATCACGAGAGCGGAATCTCCGAAGACACTCAGAAATTTAATCCTTAGGTCAATTGCAACTCAAAGACCCATGATGCATGCTTCATACTCCGCCATGTTGCTGGTGCAGTTGAAACATAATCGGGCGGTAAATGGAGTATGAGAGCCTTTAGGAGATATGATCACAACGCCAATGCCATTACCCAAAGCGTTCAAAGCTCCGTCAAAGTACATAGACCATCGGGATCCTTCCTCAGGTCCTTCATCCCGTCCAGGTGTCTCACAATTAGTTACCAACATGATATTCTCATCCGGGAATTCAAAGTTCATAGACTGGTGTTGTACCCCAAAATTTGCCCTCCCATATTTGCCAAAACATTTCAAGAAAAATTCACAAGTCCAACCCGGCGCGTCATATTCAGGTGTTCTTTCACCAAGATATCTCTGATAACGTATGCTCAAATTCAGAAGGTATCCGACTGTGTGAGTTTTCTCGAAGAAATATGGTGAAAAAAGTGTGCTGAAAGTGCAGTTTTTACGCGCTAAAAAATTCATAACTTGAAGATCGTGACTCGTTTTGAACCCGTTCCGGTGGCCAAAATTCCGTCTTGATATTATCTACGTTTTCATCTCTCACGGATGGAAGCCAATTTCAATCAGAAAGTCTTCAAAAATATGGATTTATCAAGTATTTTCATACAGAAAATTTGTGACAGAAGTTTATTTGCGTCATGTTCAGAAAATCATAACTTGGTCGATTTTCATCGTATCGAGCTGGTTCTGGCGCCACAATTTCAAAAATTGAGTTGGCTACATTTTCACAGAAGGTATTGAGTTCAAACGGTATTCAAAAGGCCTTCGGTTTTTGCTCAGAATGCGTGACACGCTGAAAATCCTGAATGCTGAATATTATTTCATCTGGGCCGAAACTTCGAAAACTCATAACTCGGTCAATTTTTATCGGATTTGGCTCATATTTTTACACAAGGTCACTGACTCATAGATCTACAACTTTGTCTCAAAAGTCGAGACCGGATTATGCTCCGATAAATACCAGTTTTTTATTGAAGAACGTGTCAGAGTCGACACTTGAGCACAAAATAAGTTTGTCTGAGCTGAAACTTCAAAAATTCATAACTAATTCACTGTTTATCCGATTGAGCCGATTTTCGGACAGAAGTTAGTTCTCGATATCGGCTACATTTTGTTTTCACATTTAAACTTCAAAAATTGCACTTAAGTCTCTGCGATTTAGCCTGGAATGTGACGAACTCAAGTGAACATTGGAGGCCCAATTGCACATTCAAAGCCCATTTTCTTTACCCTAATTTTCATTATATAATCACATTCTTTTCACACAAACAGAAAAAGAGAGAAAAAAAACCTGGCCACAACACTGTCAGAATATCAAATTCTTTCAAGAACCCTAAAACCTTGAAATCCTTATTACAAATCCCTCTCTCACTACAAACAAGTCATCTCAGTTACAAACCAACATCTCACTACTTCTTCAGTAAGAGTAAGGCCGGTTTGATCTCCATGATCAAAAGGGCATAAAAGCATTCATGTCACTACTTTTCCAGTAAGGGTAAGGTTGATTTGATATCCATGATCAAAAGGGTATAATCATTCATACATGTCATATTGGCCTAAACAATAAATTTCTTCATATATTGACTTTATTTGTAGTTTATGATATATAGTAATTTATTTAATGTGTTCATGAGATTCAACACTGCAGATTTAGACAGGATCCATTGCAGGTTCATTAAGGAACGTTGAGGGCAAAACACAAATGGCCAAAAGCCAAAAGCCAAATGGCCAAAACAGAACAGTTTACACATGACACCAATACATGGCGAGACAGACATCCTGAGAAAGTTAAGGACGTTGAGGCCAGAACACAAATGGCCAAAACAAAACAGTTTACACATGACGCCAATAACTGTTTCACCCCTCCAATCAGGCTCGTATACTCCTAAACTCTCTCTATTTGTATTATGTTCCTTTAATTAATTAATCGTTATTATTTTTATTAATCACTAACCAATTAACATTTTTTCCTAATAAAATCAAAAACACAAAAAAATATTTTATTTATTAAAATTAACTTCATCACTTTTATTTTTGTAAATAAATTAATTTAATCAATTTACCTTTAATTAGATTTAACTTTTAATATTTTTTGCAATGTTTAAAATCAATTTAGAATATTAGGTTTTTATTAGCATTAATTCAATTTATTTTATTTCTTTAAAAACTCAAAAATCCAAAAATATTTTCATTATTTAATTTAATTTAATTGTTCATTTAATTTAATTCCATTTAATTCAAAAATAACCAAAAAAATCACTTTCTTTCAAAAAAGGGTCAAAACCCTAAGGACGTCCGATTTAATTTCTTTACGCGCACTTTAATTTATTTTAATCATATTTATGTATCTGTTTCCAAGGATGTAATCGTAATTAGGATTTACCGCTTTCTTTACTTTCCGCACTTTATTTCAAAACGGGTTTTTGTTTTTGGCGATGTATAGACCCGCGCCTTGTAATAGCGTAGATTCATATTTTCGCACTTTATTTTCCGCACTCTTAACTGTTAATTATGCCTGCAAGACTGTATGACAATTAAAAACAACTCGTAGCTCACAAATGCATGTTCGAAGATAAACATTAACTGAAACAACACACATGCACATGCCACTCCTAGGGTATGCCTCACTGGTTGCCTCAAACGTGGTCGTCAAGTATAAGGTGTTTTAGAGGTCGCCCTTCTGTCTAAGATCCAGTTGCCTCGAAACGGTTGCCTCGGATAAAAAGGATCTAGGATGTTAGGGTTACTTCTAAGGTGTCCTACTATTTCTTCGGTGACCACACATTGTCCCTTAATCAAATTGACCCGAATAACTCTAGCGACAGTGCTTCCTACCTCTCAATGGTGGGATATCACTGTCTAAAGGACTCTTACACAGCCTAATTTCTTAGAGTAGGTAGATCTCATGGGTACTTGCTCTTTCAAACAAATAAAAATAACTTTTCACACTGACACTTTCAAAAAGTTTTCAAACAAATTTTTCATACACTCTTGAGGACAGATACAAGAGTTACTTAGAAATTTTTCAAACGAAACTTTTTCAAAACCCACACACACTTGAAAAGCAAACAATTATTTTGAAAACATAAGAGCAAGTACCTAAGAGCCCGTGGATAACCACGGATAGAAAGGGTGCTAACACCTTTCCTTTCTATAAATCTACCTCCCGAACCGAGAAACATTCTCGATAAGGAATTTTGCTGTGCTTTTGTCCTTTCCATGTTGGAGAACATAAAAGACGGTGGCGACTCTTGCTTACCGCGACATTTCGCGAACCAGCTAAAAACAGTCAGTTCTATTTCCACCGATCATAGAACTGGTGACTCTGTTGAGGACTCATATAAAAGTGAGGTATACCTTAGGATTAGATCATACTTATGTTTTCAATTGAATGTTTTGTTTGCTTTTATATTTGTGGGCATTGCATCTGAGTTTCATAGATCCTAACCCGGATATGGGGAATACCCTTTTAGGTAGCATAAGCTGTGAGGGACCTGTCTGGCGTAGACCGACACGGGTGAAGCAGTGGCTACATTGGTATGACACCTTGGTCTGTACCGATATCCCTTGTGTCGCAACGAGGAGAATATGGGTCTTCTGAGGAGTCATTAAGCACCAACCGACCTTAGAACCCTAGATTGACCCAACTTGGCCATAGAACAGTAGCAGTATGCTACACCCATTGAGGCTAAACTCTCGTGATGGTTCTGGCCGTAAGAAAAGATTGCGACGCTGGAGTTATGACCGATTGAGGGTAGTCAGTGATATTGGGATCCTCTAGAACTCGGTTACTTTTGATAGGACATGTCTTAACCAACGAAACTGAAAGAGGGTAGTACCTAAACTTCATGCTGGCCTAAAATCTAAGGGCTCTTCTGTGTGACTTATGTGCCTTCGTACTTGAACTACTTGCATACTTGTTATCTAACAACACGGGTTCCCTGCAGGTTTTGGTTACAGTCCTTAATTGGGACTCATTACAGGGTTTACTTACATCCATCCACGCATAGCATAACATCATACCATCATACCATTGAATGCATCCTACATAGGGACTAATCCATTTCAAGGATCTCAAGGGCTTGTGATGCAGGTCATGATGGATCAAATGTCTAGCAAGGGGAAAAAGGGGATTTATTTTCCTCTAGCCAAGGTTGATAACTTGAGTCAGGGGCTATGACCCACTCGATATGGTGAGCCTTGACTCTTGAAAAAGGACTCTCAACAACATGAAGTTCCTTCAATCAAGCCACCAGATTCAAATTCTAACAATTTCCTTGTTTACCCTGCGAGATCCTTGAAAACATTGCATGCATACATACACATCATTGCATAACAGGTATCCTTTTGACAGGTCACTTATCTTCTTCGCTGTTTATTTCAGCAATCATCATGAATCCTGAATCATCCAATGAACAAGCTATCAAGGCCCTCCAGGCCCAGAACGCCCAGTTTCAAGAGCTGGTCATGAGCTTAGCCCAAGGACAACAGGAGTTGAAGGCTTTGCTCCTGAAGAAGAAGAAGAAGAAGAAGAGGACTGTGCTGTTCAACACTGGACGCAGACTCGGGAATACACTGCAGAATGAAGCTGAGCTGACTACTCCATCTGTTGGGAAAGACAGTCCACAAGAGGAAAGGGTTCCTAGTCCCATAGTCTCCAACAACGAGACGGATTATAATGACGAACAGTACCCTCCTGCTGAGGATAAATACAAACAGCTGGAAGACCGTTTGAGCGCCATGGAAATACAGAAAGTGCCCGGCCTGGACTTCGAAGATCTAGGTCTATCCTCTGGGGTGGTGATCCCACATAAGTTCAAGGCACCTGCTTTTGCAAAATACGACGGGGCATCATGTCCTAAGCTTCATCTCAGATCATATGTGAGGAAGATCCAACCGAATATAGTTGACAAGAATTTGTGGATCCACTTCTTCCAGGATAGTCTTTCAGGGACTTAACTCGAATGGTTCTATCAGCTAGATGGAGCCAGCATTCGTAACTGGGAGGACTTGGATACTGCCTTTTACAAGCAATATCAGTATAATTCCGACCTCGCTCCTACGCGTACCCAACTCCAGGGTATGTCACTAGGGACGGGTGAAGGTTTTAAGGAGTATGCGCAAAAGTGGAGAGACCTTGCTGGACGGGTGCAGCCACCTCTAACCGACCGTGAGCTTGTTGACATGTTCTTAGGGACTCTGACTGGTCCGTTCTTCAACCATCTGATCGGGAACTCCTCTGCTGGGTTTACAGATCTGATCTTGACTGGGGAAAGAATTGAAGCTGGCATCAAAAGTGGGAAGATTCCAGAAGCTGCACCTTATGACACTCAGAAAAAGCCTTACCATGGGAAAAAGGAGTCCAATGCTGTGCATGGTAAAAAGGGTCGCCATGATCAACATGTAGGGGCAACCCAAATCTCCAATCCTATGCATGCTCAGCAAAGACAGGGGCAGCAACGTAAGGAGGTCGCACCCAAAAGACAGTTCACCAAGATCAACATGACATTGGATCAAGCACTACAGCAAATGTTGAAAGCAGGGCTGATCACCTTAAGGGCTCCTCTCCGGAATCCAAACACTTATGCTCCTAACTATCATCCTAACGAAAGGTGTGCATACCATTCTGATAGCCCGGGGCATACTACGGACAACTGTTGGGCTCTGAAGAACAAGGTCCAAGACATGATTGATGCCAAGGAAATCCAGTTCGAAGCACCAGAGACTCCAAACATAATCACGGCTCCTCTGCCAAATCATTGAAGACTTTTGTTCATTCGAATGTTCAAGTTGTATTTTTCTTTGATTGTTCAAACATTTTATTCATGTCAAACATTGTTATTTCATTAATGCATTACACGTGTCTGTTTTGAAGTAATTGTGTTCATTATGCTTAAATTTGCTTTCATTTTCGATGTTCAACTCTCGAACTAATAATTCTAAGCCTCTTGAGGGAGGATGACGAAAACGATACCACGAGCTTTACAGTATGCTTTTGAGCAGACCCCGCTGATGAGGTACAAGCATTGTTTCAATTCCTAAACACTGGAGTAATAAGGAAGATAATCCCTCGTCAACCCCTTCGAGCCAAAGAAGTAGGAGTTTTTTTTCTTTTCGAATATTAAAATCCTTAATCATAACCTGGGGCAAGGTAGTTCTCTCAGTTGAACCAAGTGCACATCGAAGAAGTCCTTACAAAATAAAAGACAATGATGGTTCCGAATAATCATAAAGACAGGAAGTCATTACCAAAAAAAAAACTAAAGCCCAATAAGTCAAAACCTATGAAGGAGACTTACAAAACTGGGGCATCCCGCTGACTGTAATCACAAAAGAAACAGTTCAGGCAAAAGACAGGGATAACGAAATCAAAAAGAAAAGAGGTCCTATAAACCCTCGACGAAAAAAGAAATGACTGCCTATTCAAAATAAACTGTCAATGTCCGAACCATCACCGGAATATCAAAGCAAAGACTCAAACAAGGTCTAACGCACGATCAACTGAGTTTAGGTTTGAAGAACATCACGAAGAACGGGTGGGTACAAATAAAATTTGAGCCTTTATCCTTTATTTCTTAAACCGTGAACCAGGCCACGTTACAACCCTAAAAAGTCCTAGCTGAAGCATGGGTTAGTTCGAAAGCATACTGTTACGAAAGGTATCCTGACTCCTTAAGGCTTGCGGTAAAATAACGAGTTGACATCACAGTTTACAAAAAAAATTCACTTGTTTTTATGAAAAAATGCATTTTCAAAAACTTCAAGACAGACATAAGCGTTGCATTTTTAACACAACTTTGTTTGCATATGACTTTTTGTTCGAACAACAAAGAAATTCGCACGAAGAATATCTAGTGAACAAAAGTACTTCCAACCAATGGGCAGACATGATCATGGTCCATCATCTGGGGCAGTTAAGTCAAGATTCAGAGAATCTCTCAAATGCCAAATAGCCAGGGACAAATCTCCATATGAATCAGCTGGGGCATGGGGCATGAATTCCCGCAACGAATCTTGCACGATCAAACGAAGACGTCTTCTGGTAGTATGGCAATACAACGCTATTGACAGGGGCACCTCCCTACACTCCGAGAACGTGGACATGGTCGAAAAGATACTACGCACGACTAAAGACCCGCTAGGTCGACTGGCCTAGGCAAAAATAAGGGCTTCCCGACGAACCAAAAAGGTTCGGGCAAAAATAAGGGATGAAATGAAAAAATCTGTACACCCGGCAATTCGAAAACCTGAAAAGGCGGCTTGGGCAAAAAAGGGTATCCCGATGGACTGAAAACCCGAAAGGGCGGTCCAGGCAAAAATTAGGGATTAAAGCGTACGACTATGTCCCGTCATCTCGTCACTTTCCTACCAGAAGAAGATTTGTTAATCGGCAGTTATCGAGACCTCCACAGGCGTCTTCTCCCACAGAAACAGGGGCAATCAGAATTCTCTAAGCGATCTAGTTGCTTTGTCCACCAAGGTACCAAGATAAGTTCGGCTGAAGAATGTAACCAGGATATCTTTACTCCCTGCAGAGTAAGACAAGATTCAGCAACACTCCATCCAAGCAGAGTTGGTCTCCCGTCAGCCCTGAAAAGGCACAATATCTCCAGCAAGTCAGCGATACTCTCCCCAAGCAGAGTAAGTCTACTATCAACCTCAAGGAAGTGGGATATCCCCATAAGATCTCAACACGCCCCAGCGGAGTATACATATGTTCCTAAGCAAGCATCTCCGGAAGTCTTAATATTCCTCGACGGAAATATAAGATTGTTCCCCGGCGGAATACCAGACACCCCGGTGGAGCCAATTCCCCAGTACAGTCCAAAAGTTTCCCCAGGAGAGTTGAATCATCCTCCCCAGTAGACTCTGGAAGCTTATCCCCAGTAGATTCTGGAAGCTAATCCCCTGCAGAGTATGAACGCATCTCCCAGGCTTTATTCAAAGGTTATTCCCCACCAAAGCTTATAACTGGGTTATCCTCAGCTAATTGCCACGGAAAGATCGTCCTCGGCGTAGTTCTTCCTATCCCCCAACAGAGTTCATCAAATTCCCCAACATAACTTATCAACGGAATCCTCAGTGGAGTTATCTTCAAAATCTCAGCGAAGTATCTCTTCCCACAGAGTAATTCCCCGCAGAGTAATGTCTTCACCAAGTTTATTCCCCAACGGAGTCATCTTCTCCTACCGGTTTATTCTTGCAAATATCATCCCCAGCGGAAACGAAGAACTCTACTCTTCGACCTCAGCCCAGGATTCAACGAACTTCCCGGCATTTGTCAAGGATTTATTTTCCCAGACGAAAATACATTCATGAACATTTCACATTTTATACATCCTGCTTACATACATGATTAAGTGCATACAACACAATCTCATTTATTTCGAGAACATTATGACATCATGCATTTCATACATCATGACATTGCATACAACTGATGTTTCGCCTTTTCAGGAAAAAGGTCAATCCAAAGATGATTACTATTAACTATTGCAGTTCCAGATTCGATACCTGTATCTAGCCAGGGCATATCTGTGAGCGATTGATTGTAGATTCGACACCTGTATCTAGCCAGGGCATATCTGCATGAAGAGTTTAGAGATTCGATACCTGTATCCAGCCAGGGCATATCTGTAGACGACTAATTCCAGATTCGATACCTGTATCTAGCCAGGGCATATCTGTGAGTGATTAATTGTAGATTCGATACCTGTATCCAGCCAGGGCATATCTGCATGAAGAGTTTAGAGATTCGATTCCTGTATCCAGCCAGGGCATATCTGTAGACGACCAGTTCCAGATTCGATACCTGTATCCAGCCAGGGCATATCTGTGAGTGATTTGATTGTAGATTCGATACCTGTATCCAGCCAGGGCATATCTGCATGAAGAGTTTAGAGATTCGATACCTGTATCCAGCCAGGGCATATCTGTAGACGACTAGTTCCGGATTTGATACCTGTATCTAGCCAGGGCATATCTGTGAGCGATTGATTGTGGATTCGATACCTGTATCTAGCCAGGGCATATCTGCATAAAGAGTTTAGAGATTCGATACCTGTATCCAGCCAGGGCATATCTGTAGACGACTAATTCCAGATTCGATACCTGTATCCAGCCAGGGCATATCTGTGAGTAATTGATTGTGGATTCGACACCTGTATCTAGCCAGGGCATATCTGCATGAAGAGTTTAGAGATTCGATACCTGTATCCAGCCAGGGCATATCTGTAGACGACCAGTTCCAGATTCGATACCTGTATCTAGCCAGGGCATATCTGTGAGCAATTGATTGTGGATTCGATACCTGTATCTAGCCAGGGCATATCTACGTTAAAGAGATTAAAGAGATAGCTGGGAAATGCTCCAGATATGGATGATGTTCTTTTGCTTATTCAGATTTCCTTTCAGATATAGCTTAGAGATGCTCCAGATATGGATGTTGTTCTTTTGCTTATTCAGAGATAGCTGGGAAATGCTCCAGATATGGATGCTGTTCTTTTGCTTATTCGGATTTTCTTTTCAGAGATAGCTGGGAAATGCTCCAGATATGGATGTTGTTCTTTTGCTTATTCAGATTTTCTTTTCAGAGATAGCTGGGAAATGCTCCAGATATGGATGTTATTCTTTTGCTTATTCAAGAGTTTCCTTTCAGATATAGCTTGGAAATGCTCCAGATATGGACACTATTCTTTTGCTTATTCAGAGTTCTTTTTAGAGATGGCTTAGAGATGCTCCAGATCTGGATGCTATTATATTACTTATTCAGATTTCCTTCTAGAGATAGTTCAGATGCAACTCAGGCATGTCGACATTATGATACTTATTCCAGATTCCGTCCAGAGATAGTTCAGATGCAACCCAGACATGGCGACATTCTGATACTTATTCAGATTTCCTTTCAGAGATAGCTCAGAGATGCTCCTGACCCGGACGCTATTCTATTGCTTATTCAGATTCAAACTTCTAAAGACAACTTAGAGATGCTCCAGACCCGGATGCCATTCTATTGTTTAGTCCAGATTCATTCAAAAGATAGTCCAGATACGATCCAGATTCGGATGACATTCTGTCACTCATTCAAACACAGTATGGATATACCCCAGACGCGGCGGTCAGTCTACTATTTATTCAGACGTCAGCAATTAGATATAGACTAGATATGCTCCAGACACGGAAGCTATTCTATTTCTTATTCAGATTCAACTATCCATTACATTTCCAAATGGCATCTATAAGCCCATTCCCGACAAGGTTCTGTCACATCTCCAGATGGCATCTATAAGTTAATCCTCCTATCCATCATATCTCCAAATGGCATCTGTAAGCCCATTCCCGACATCACCATGCTGATACTACACCATGCGAGTGCAAATTTCTGGGCACTTTAGTGTTCAATCATCTTCCACCTTCGGATCACGAAAGGCCCGAAAGCCAATCTATATTCTCAGGTTTAAGAAGATTGAACAGGGGCAACTGTTGTACCCAAAAATTTGCCCTCCCACATTTCCCAAAACATTTCAAGAAAAATTCACAAGTCCAACCCGGCGCCTCATATTCAGGTGTTCTTTCACCAAGATATCTATGATAACGTATGCTCAAATTCAGAAGGTATCCGACTGTGTGAGTTTTCTCGAAGAAATATGGTGAAAAAAGTGTGCTGAAAGTGCAGTTTTTACGCGCTAAAAAATTCATAACTTGAAGATCGTGACTCGTTTTGAATCCATTCCGGTGGCCAAAATTCCGTCTTGATATTATCTACGTTTTCAACTCTCACGACTGGAAGCAAATTTCAATCAGAAAGTCTTCAAAAATATGGATTTATCAAGTATTTTCATACAGAAAATTTGTGACAGAAGTTTATTTGTGTCATGTTCAGAAAATCATAACTTGGTCGATTTTCATCGTATCGAGCTGGTTCCGGCGCCAAAATTTCAAAAATTGAGTTGGCTACATTTTCACAGAAGGTATTGAGTTCAAACAGTATTCAAAAGGCCTTCGTTTTTTGCTCAGAGTGCGTGACACGCTGAAAATCCTGAATGCTGAATATTATTTCATCTGGGCCGAAACTTCAAAAATTCATAACTCGGTCAATTTTTATCGGATTTGGCTCATATTTTTACACAAGGTCACTGACTCATAGATCTACAACTTTTCTTCAAAAGTCGAGACCGGATTATGCTCCGATCAATACCAGTTGTTTATTGAAGAACGTGTCAGAGTCGACACTGGAGCCCAAAATAAGTTTGTCTGAGTTGAAACTTCAAAAATTCATAACTAATTCACCGTTTATCCGATTGAGCCGATATTCGGACAAGAGTTAGTTCTCGATATCGGCTACATTTTGTTTTCACATTTCAACTTCAAAAATTGCACTTAAGTCCCTGCGATTTAGCCTGGAAAGTGACGAACTCAAGTAAACATTGGAGGCCCAATTGCACATTCAAAGCCCATTTTCTTTACCCTAATTTTCATTATATAATCACATTCTTTTCACACAAACAGAAAAAGAGAGAGAAAAAACTTGGCCACAACACTGTCAGAATATCAAATTCTTTCAAGAACCCTAAAACCTTAAAATCCTTATTACAAATCCCTCTCTCACTACAAACAAGCCATCTCAGTTACAAACCAACATCTCACTACTTCTTCAGTAAGAGTAAGGCTGGTTTGATCTCCATGATCAAAAGGGCATAAAAGCATTCATGTCACTACTTTTCCAGTAAGGGTAAGGTTGATTTGATCTCCATGATCAAAAGGGTATAATCATTCATACATGTCATATTGGCCTAAACAATAAATTTCTTCATATATTGGCTTTATTTGTAGTTTATGATATATAGTAATTTATTTAATGTGTTCATGAGATTCAACACTGCAGATTTAGACAGGATCCATTGCAGGTTCATTAAGGAACGTTGAGGCCAAAACACAAATGGCCAAAAGCCAAAAGCCAAATGGCCAAAACAGAATATTTTACACATGACACCAATACACGGCGAGACAGACATCCTGAGAAGGTTAAGGACGTTGAGGCCAGAACACAAATGGCCAAAAGCCAAAAGCCAAATGGCCAAAACAAAACAGTTTACATATGACGCCAATAGCTGTTTCACCCCTCCAATCAGGCTCGTATACTCCTAAACTCTCTCTCTATTTGTATTATGTTCCTTTAATTAATTAATCGTTATTATTTTTATTAATCACTAACCAATTAACATTTTTTCCTAATAAAATCAAAAACACAAAAAAATATTTTATTTATTAAAATTAACTTCATCACTTTTATTTTTGTAAATAAATTAATTTAATCAATTTACCTTTAATTAGATTTAACTTTTAATATTTTTTGCAATGTTTAAAATCAATTTAGAATATTAGGTTTTTATTAGCATTAATTCAATTTATTTTATTTCTTTAAAAACTCAAAAATCTAAAAATATTTTCATTATTTAATTTAATTTAATTGTTCATTTAATTTAATTCCATTTAATTCAAAAATAACCCAAAAAATCACTTTCTTTCAAAAAAGGGTCAAAACCCTAAGGACGTCCGATTTAATTTCTTTACGCGCACTTTAATTTATTTTAATCATATTTATGTATCTGTTTCCAAGGATGTAATAGTAATTAGGATTTACCGCTTTCTTTACTTTCCGCACTTTATTTCAAAACGGGTTTTTGTTTTTGGCGATGTATAGACCCGCGCCTTGTAATAGCGTAGATTCATATTTCCGCACTTTATTTTCCGCACTCTTAACTGTTAATTATGCCTGCAAGACTGTATGACAATTAAAAACAACTCGTAGCTCACAAATACATGTTCGAAGATAAACATTAACTGAAACAACACACATGCACATGCCACTCCTAGGGTACGCCTCACTGGTTTCCTCGAACGTGGTCGTCAAGTATAAGGTGTTTTAGAGGTCGCCCTCCTGTCTAAGATCCAGTTGCCTCGAAACGGTTACCTCAGATAAAAAGGATCTAGGATATTAGGGTTACTTCTAAGGTGTCCTACTATTGCTTCGGTGACCACACATTGTCCCTTAATCGAATTGACTCGAATAACTCCAGCGACGGTGCTTCCTACCTCTCAATGGTGGGATAGCACTGTCTAAAGGACTCTTACACAGCCTAATTCCTTAGAGTAGGTAGATCTCATGGGTACTTGCTCTTTCAAACAAATAAAAATAACTTTTCACACTGACACTTTCAAAAAGTTTTCAAACAAATTTTTCATACACTCTTGAGGACAGATACAAGAGTTACTTAGAAATTTTTTAAACGAAACTTTTTCAAAACCCACACACACTTGAAAAGCAAACAATTATTTTGAAAACATAAGAGCAAGTACCTAAGAGCCCGTGGATAACCACGGATAGAAAGGGTGCTAACACCTTCCCTTTTTATAAATCTACCTCCCGAACCGAGAAATATTCTCGATAAGGAATTTTGCTGTGCTTTTGTCCTTTCCATGTTGGAGAACATAAAAGACGGTGGCGACTCTTGCTTACCGCGACATTTCGCGAACCAGCTAAAAACAGTCAGTTCTATTTCCACCGATCACAACTGGTAATCATCCATTGCCTGATGTACCAAATGGTCTGCCAACACACTTCCCTTGATTGTCTTTTGGTTCGTATATTGGATGTCATACTCAATCAACATCATCTTCCATCTCGCTATTCATCCGGACAAGGCAGGCTTTTCGAAGATATACTTGATTGGATCCATCTTTGATATCAACAGAGTAGTGTGAGTCAACATATACTGTCTTAGCCGGCGAGCAGCCCATGCCAAAGCGCAGCAAGTTTTCTCGAGCAGTGAGTATCGGGTCTCACAGTCGGTAAACTGTTTGCTAAGGTAATAAATAGCATGCTCTTTTCGGCCAGACTCATCATGCTGACCCATCACACACCCCATTGAGTTATCGAGTACTGTCAAGTATAAGATCAGAGGTCTCCCTTCAACTGGTGGTATCAGAATAGGTGGCTCTTGAAGATACTCTTTGATCCTTTCGAAAGAGGCCTGGCATTCATCGTTCCAACGTACTACTTAATCTTTCTTCAGCAGCTTGAAGATCGGTTCACGAGTAGCAGTTAGGTGCGAGATGAATCGGGCAATATAATTCAGTCGTCCTAGAAAGCCTCTGACTTCTTTCTCTATTCTGGAAGCTGGCATCTCCTGTATGGCTTTCACTTTTGCAGGATCCACTTGAATACCTTTGTCGCTTACAACAAAACCTAGCAGCTTACCAGACCTCACTCCGAAGGTGCACTTGTTCGGGTTTAACCTCAGCTTGTACAACTTCAGCCTGTCAAACAACTTTTGCAGATGGTCAAGGTGTTCCTCCTTGGTCTGGGACCTTGCAATCATATCGTCGACGTATACTTAAATCTCATGATGGATCATGTCATGAAACAAAGCGACCATGGCGCGTTGATATGTTGCCCCAGCATTCTTCAGTCCAAAAGGCATGACCTTGTAGCAAAAGGTACCCCACTGAGTAACAAAGGTTGTCTTCTCCATATCTTCGGGAGCCATCTTGATCTGATTATAACCGGAGAAACCATCCATAAAGGAGAAGACTTTATGCTGAGCGGTGTTGTCAACCAGAACGTCAATATGAGGTAGAGGGAAGTCATCCTTGGGGCTTGCCCTGTTCAAATCCCTGTAATCAACACACATTCAAACCTTGCCATCCTTCTTCGGTACCAGAACCACATTTGCAACCCACTGAGGGTAAGAAGTAACTGCTAGAAAACCGGCGTCAAACTGTTTCATAACTTCAGCCTTGATTTTCTCAGACATCTCTGGGCGCATTCGGCGGACCTTTTGTTTTACTGGAGGATTGTCTTCCTTGGTAGGCAGGCGGTGAACCACAATATCGGTATCCAACCCAAGCATATCTTCGTAAGACCAGGCAAAGATATCAACACAGTCATGCAACATCTGAATTAGCTGTTGCTTCACACTAGCTCCAGATTGGCACCAACCTTGACTTTCTTCTTGTCTGTCTCTGTACCCAGATTCACTGATTCCACCGGCTCTTTGTGCGGCTGAATAGCCCTTTCTTCTTGGAGTAATAGTCTTACAAGTTCACCAGGCACTTCGCAATCATCTTCACCTTCGTCTTCGGCTAAGTTGATCGGATTTTCGAAGTCATAACTGGTAGTAGCAGAGTCGTTACCAGTGAGATCCAAAGTGGATGTGGACCTGTATACATGAGTGTGTGTAAATAGCTGTTTTGCAATATATAATAAAGAAAAACAAGGAGCGCAAAATTTGAAATGCAAGAACGTCCAATGCTTTTATTAATGATATATGAAAATGACACACATAAAGCCCTCACAAATGAAGCCACGATGCCCCGGGTAAGACACCGGGCCATAAAGTTTTAAACATTGTCTGTTACAAATTCAAAACAAAAGTTTCATTACTGGGTGATCACAGAAACGGGCATAGAATCCTTCGCTGTCCAATTGCTTAATCCACTGTTGGCAGTCGGGTAGATCCAACTATCAATATCAAACTCTTCATCACCGTCATCCCTGATAGCATTCACTCATGTATCTTGTTTAGGCTTCTCTGGTGCCCTGAACTCAATCTCCTTCGCATCGATCAAGTCTTGTACCTTGTTATTTAAAACCCAACAATCATCTGTATTATGCCCCGGGCTATCAGAGTGATAAGCACATCGGGCGTTAGGGTTATACTTTGGTGACATTGTATTTGGATTTTTCGGAGCTTCCTTTAGAATCACCAGATTGGTCTTCAGCAACTGTGGCAGAATCTGAGACAAAGTCATGTTGAGACAAGTAAATTGCCTTCGAGGTCTCTCGTCTTTCTGTTGATTGTTGTGCTGAGGAGAACCAGCAGGTTTTGAAATAACAACCGCATTAACAGCTTGGCGGTGTTTAGGCCTATTCTGCCTTCTCGAACTGTAGACAGGACTGGACTCTTTCTTGAATGGCTTTTTCTCGGTGCTTGACGAGGCACCCTTTTGTATCTTACCAGCCTTAATATCAGCTTCTATCCTTTCACCGGTCAAAATAAGCTCTGTAAACCCAGACGAAGAGCTTCCAATCAAGTGGTTGAAAAATGGACCAGACAGGGTCCCCAGAAACATGTCCACAAGCTCCCGATCAGCCAAGGGTGGTTGTACTCTACCGGAGAGATCCCTCCACTTCTCAGCATAATCTTTGAATCCCTCACCCGTTCCCGTTGACATACCATAGAGTTGGGTACGCATGGGAGCAAGGTCAGAGTTGTACTGATACTGCCTATAGAATGCAGTAGCCAAATCTTCCCAACTGCGGATGCTGGCTCCGTCCAACTGATAGAACCACTCAAGTTGAGTCCCTGAGAGACTGTCTTGAAAGAAATGGATCCATAGGTTTTTATCAGCGGTATAAGGCTGAATCTTCCTCACATATGACCGAAGGTGCAGCTTCGGACAAGAAACTCCGTCATACTTGGCAAAGGCTGGTGCCTTGAATTTGTGGGGAATGACTACCCCAGATGATAGACCTAGATCTCTGAAGTCCAGACCAGACGCCTTTTGAACCTCCATAGCACTCAACCGATATTCCAGTTGCTTGTATCTGTCCTCAGCAGGAGGATACTGTTCTTCATCGTAGTCTGTCTCGTTGTCGGAGACCACATGGCTAGGAACCCTCCTTTCTTGTGGACTATCTTTCCCTCCATATGAGGTGGTCAAATCAACTTCATCCCGAAGCCTGTTTCCAAACCTAGGACCAGTGTTGAACAAGACTGTCCTCTTCTTCTTCTTCTTCTTCTCCTTCAGAATCAGGGTCTTCAGATCTTGTGACCCTTAGCAAGATTCATGAACAACTCCTGAAATTGGGCATTCTGGGCCTGGAGGGCCTTGATAGCTTGCTCAGTTGAAGGTTCAGCAGACATGATGAGTGAGCGCTGAAATAAACAACGAAGAAGATAAGAGACCTGTAATGGGTACCTGTTTATGAAGTGCATGGGATGAAATGCGTATGATTATGATTTCAAAGACAACGGGAGATTCAAATTTGTAAACAAGAAAGGAAACACACTTTATTAGATAAACTTCCAAAATTTAAATTGTTTAACTGATGCCATTAAGGCGTTACATGAAAAGAAATACTGAAAAGTAAATAAAACTGAAATGGAAATAAACAAAAGCCCATCAATGCTCCCATGGTCTCTTCTTCTCAGTGCGGACATAGTCATTAAGAATCCGCTCGTTCTCCAATTGCCTAGTCAGCTTCTGGATCTTTTGCTCTTGCTCGTTGAACTTCTCTCGATAAGAATCCCGTTCTTCCCTCAGTTGCATCCAAGAATTCTTCAGTTCCCCAATGTCAGTGGGAATATAAGGATGGAGGATGGTTGGAAGAACTCCCTCTTCATTAGCAACTTCAAGAGTGACAGGCCGGACGACTTCATATGGCATACCCAGCTTTTGGGTACGGATACGGACCCATATGAGATATGGCTCCATTGGAAGTGAAGTCTTTGGACCCAGCTCAGGTGGATCAGATTGGTGAACTCTATCCCAAGCCCTTATGAATCTGCGACGTTGCTCATCGCTATCCCCTTGAAAATCAAAGATGATATGAGGCATCAGCAGCTTGTGAGGTCCTTCTCTTCTGGCTCTTCCAAACTGACGGAGAGCTAAGCATGGGTTGTAAGAATCCCCTCCATGGGTTCCTATCAATGGAACATTAGGATACTCTCCACATCGATCAATGATAGTCACCTCATCCATACCCTTGAGAGTTCAGATAATGTCATTATGAGAAAGAGACATCACCCTATAAGCCCAACCCATTCCTTCTTTGTTCTTCAATACTGACTTAGGGAGGTGCGAAATAAACCACCTCGACAATAAAGGAGCACATCACATCAAGGTTCCCCGCTTTCCGGCAGTACGAGCATAGAGTTGATGAAGAATGTCACCCAAGAGAGTGGGTACAGGATTCTGAGAGATGAAGATCTTTATCGCATTCACATCAACAAAAGTGTCAGGATTCGGAAACAATACCAAGCCATAAATCAGGAGAGCCAGAATATCCTCGAACGCCTTAAAGTCTAGGCTATCCCAAAAGTAGTAAGCCTTGCCAACCAAGAACTTAGTCAGAAAACATTTTGCTCCACTCCTAGTCTCTCAATTAGCCATTACCTCCTCTTTGGTCAAATGAAGGGCTGCAGCAATCTCTTCGGGCCTAAGGGTCTTCTCCCAACCAGTAAATGGGGTCTGCTCCAGAACAGAGATACCGAGCAACTCAGAGAACTCTTCTAGGGTGGGAACCAGCTGATAGTCTTGAAAATTGAAACAATGGTACAACGGATCATAGAACTGGACTAGGACACTCATCATCTGTTCGTCCAATTTGGAGGTGACCAAACTGAGAAGAGAACCATGCCTCCTGATGAAGGAAGTAGTGTCAGGCATCTTGGCAACCAACTCTTTAAGAAAGGTAGGGACTTGGACAAAGTTGATCCGGATGGTATTCTTACGCATGGGCATCATGATGACCTACAAAATAGAGCAAAGATGAATCCCTCCTGTCTTTGAAATAGGTTAGTCTTATGCAAGATGTATGCAATGTTATGATGTCATGATGTCATGATAGAAGGCACATCACAAGTATCCACAAAAAGCAAACATGGTAAAGGCACACAAGTCACACAGAGAGCCCTTAGATTTCAGGCTGGCAAGGAGCTTAGGTACTACCCTCTTTCAGTTTAGTTGGTTTAAACCTGTCCTAAAAATAGTAATCGGGTTCTAGAGGATCTCAATATCACTGACTACCCTCAATCGGTCATAATTCCAGTTTAGCAACCTTTTCTTGCAGCCGGAATCATCGCGAGAGTTTAGTCTCAATGAGTGTAGCATACTGCTACCGTTCTATGGCCAAGTTGGTCAATTTAAAGGTTCTAAGGTCAGTTGGTGCTTAATGACCCCTTAGAAGACCCATATTCTCCTCGGTCCAACACAAGGGATATCGGTACAGACTAAAGTGCCAAACCAATGTAGCTACTGCTTCAACCGTGTCGGTCTACGCCGGACAGTTCCCTCACAGTTTATTGCTACTTACCTAAAGGGTACCCCCAGATCCGGGTTAGGATCTATAGAAAATCCGATACAAGCCCACAAATGTAAATCATACAAAGCAATACAATTGAAAACACAATGATCTAATCCTAAGGTACACCTCACTTATTACGGTCCCCAGCAGAGTCTCCAGTTTTGTGATTGGTGGGAAAGAGAACGGACTATTTTGGAATGCTGGTTCGCGTTTTGCGTTTGTTTTCGCAAAATGTCACGGTAAGCAAGAGTCGCCACCGTCTTTTATTTTATCCAACAAGGAAAGGACAAAAGCACAGAAAAATTCCTTTTTCGAGATGTTTCTCGGGTTCGGGAGGTAGATTATAGAAAGGGAAGGTATTAGCACCCTTTCTATCTGTGGTTATCCACGGGCTCTTAGGTACTTGCTCAAAGTGTTTTCAAAATTTTGCTTTTCTTTGTGTTTGTGGGTTTGAAAAGAGTTTTTGTTTGAAAGGAGTGTAAGTGCGAAAAGTTTTGTTTAGTTTTTAAAAGGATCAAGTACTTAAGAACCATCTACCTACTCGAAAAAAGAATTAAATTGTGAAAATATCCTTTAGACAATGCTATCCCACTATTGAGGAGTAGGTAGCGTCGTCGTTGGAGTTTTGAGGGTCAATTCGATTAAGGGACGTGCGGTCACTAAAGCAATGTTAAGATGCCTTAGCGGTAACCCTAATGTCTTAGATCATTTTTCCGAGGAAACCGTTTCGAGGAAACTATGATCTTTGGACAAGAGGGTGACCTCTAAAACTTCCTATACTCAATGACCACGTTCGAAGGCAACCAAGTGAGGTGTACCCTAAGAGTGCGCATGTGCGAGTGTGTTATTTCAGTTAATGTTATCTTTGTACATGTCATGGGTGAGCTATGTTGATTTTAAGTTCATACATTAGATCTTGTCATGCATTCCCTATTATCAAACATCTAACAGTGTATAGTTGCGAAAATTAAATTTGCGGAAATTAAATCTAAACTATTACAAGGCGTCGGGTATTTACATCGCTAAAAACGAACCCTTTAAGTTAAATTGCGGAAAGTAAAATAAAGCGATAAATAATTAAAGTTCTAATTAAAAGCTATTACATACCGAGAGCAATTACAATAATAAGACAAAATTGATCGCGTGCGAGAAAATTAAATCGGCATATTTTTTAGGGTTTTGACCCTTTTCGAAAGAAAGAGATTTTTTTGTTATTTTTTGAATTAAATGAAAATTAAATTAGGTCAAAATTAATTAATTAATTAATTAAAATATTTTTGGTTTTTTTTTATATTTAAGGAAATAAAATAAAAATGATTAAAAGTTAATAAAACCTAATATTCTAAATTGATTTTAAATTATTGCAAAAAATATTAATGTTAAACCTATTTAAAACTAAATTAATTAGGTTAATATTTATTTACAAAAATAAAATAATGAAATTAATAAAAATAATATTTTTTGTGTTTTCTGATTTTATTATGAAAAATTATAAATTGGTTAATTTAACTAAAAAATAATAATAATACCAAATGTTAGTGTTTGGTTGTTGGCATGTTTTTTGGTAAAACCAGTTGTGTGAATGTCATGACTGATGTCATAACATTCTGGGATACAAGGTACATTCTGCAGAAAAAGAATGTCATACAGGAGCTGCTCAATATGAGTGTTTAGCTGATCATTATGCAATGATCATATTTATTGCATTCTACCAAAATCAGTAAACAGGATTCTTGTTGTCATAACCAATGTTAAAGACATCACATCCTGTACTGAACTAACATTTGTGCAGATTTGTTATTTCTGAGAATTTTCAGGAATCTGGTTTATTCAGTCCAGATCAGATTCTCACGTGGACTTAGGTTAACTTTGCTTAACCCTAATCTGGTTGTTAAAGTCCTATGACCAAGTCTTGAGGTTAACCCTAATTAACCCTAGCTATTTTCGTGGAAGCCCTAACAGAAGAATAGCTGGCTATATATTCCTCATGAAGACTGTTGGTGAAAGATACTTTTTGACAGAAGATCAATAAGGGACTGTATAGTTGTAACTACTGTGAGCCAATCAATTATCATTGTGATAAGTGATTTGGAGTAGGATTTGATTGTAAGGGTTGTGTATCACTCCAAGCTTTGAAGCACGAGTGGTTGTGTTACTTGATTAAAGCTTTGAAGCAAAGTCAAGTTAGGGTTGTGTATCACTCAAAGCTTTGCAGCACGAGTGTTTTTGTTACTTGATTAAAGCTGTGAAGCAAAATCAAGTGTATGTACTGAAGAGTGTCTTCATAATTTCATTAGTCAATTGTTTAGTATCACTGCTGTGATTGAGGGGGAGTGAGTAGGAACTCAGGTTTAAGTTGAACTTAGATTGAAGTTGCATTGGGTAGGTCTTAAGTGAAGGAGATAAACTGGTTGGTTTATCCCTGAATTAATATCTCTTATAGTGAATTTCCTCCCTGGCTTGGTAGCCTCCATAGTAGGTGTTGTTACACACTGAACTGGGTAAACAATTGACTGTGTTCTTTACTGCTTTTAGATTTACTGTCTTGAAGAGTGTCAGATATGGTGTCATAACATTCACTGTGACATTAAGTATCTGCTGCCAGAATTTCAATTGGCATCAGAGCAGGCACCCTGCCTGTCTTACTGGGTGAGATCTAGGGATATTATTTTCTGGCGCTATAGACAAAGAAGGAGGATTTGGAAATAGACCACCCATTCTGGATGGATCAAATTATGACTACTGGAAACCTCGTATGATTGCCTTCTTAAAATCACTGGACAAAAAGGCTTGGAGAGCTGCTGACAAAGGATGGAACCAACACACCATAACTGGGAAAGATGGGACAACCAGTCTGAAACCTGAGGAAGAATGGAGCAAAGAAGAAGATGAGTTAGCCTTGGGTAACTCCAAAGCATTAAATGCCTTGTTCAATGGAATTGATAGAAACATATTCAGACTATTACATCAATGTGAACTGGCCAAGGAAGTTTGGGACACTCTCAAAACTACCCATGAGGGCATATCCAAAGTAAAAATGTCAAGGCTTCAGATGCTGACTACCAAATTTGAGAACCTAAGGATGATGGAAGATGAGACCATTCATGAGTTTCACATGAACATCTTGGAAATTTCCAACACCTCAGGAGCATTGGGAGAAAAGATGTCAGAAGAAAAGCTGGTGAGAAAGATTCTCAGATCCTTGCCTAAAAGATTTGCAATAAAGGTGACTGCTATAGAGGAAGCTCAGGATATCTGCAACTTGAAGGTGGATGAACTCATTAGGTCACTTCAGACCTTTGAGATGGGGATCAGTGACAATGTCGACAAGAAAAATAAGAGAATAGCACTTGTATCTAATACTGAAGATGAAAACAAGGAGGATGAAGAAGAAAATATTTCAGAAGCTATAGCCATGCTTGGAAGATAGTTCAACAAACTCATCAAGAGAATGGACCCAAAGTCAAGGTCAAATGTTAAGAACATTCCTTCTGACATTAACAGATCCTATGACTCCAGCAGAAGACCAAAGTCTGAAGAGAAGGGAAATCAAAGCAAAGGAATTCAATGCCATGGATGTGAAGGATATGGGCACATTCGAGCTGAATGTCCTACCTTTCTTAAGAAACAAAAGAAAGGAATGTCTGTTACTTGGTCTGACTGTGACTCAGAAAGTAATTCTGAAGAAGAATCTGCCAAACTAGTTACTGCACTAACTGGTATTTGTAACTCTGATAGTGACTCTAGTGATGAGGAAGTGACATTTGAAGAACTGGTTGACTCCTACAAGAAGTTATGTATCAGAAGTGCTGAAGTCTGTCATCAAAATGAGAGACAAACAAAACTCATAGTAAAGTTGGAGGCAGAGAAGAAGGTAGGCATTGATACTATAAGTCATCTAGAAGGGGAAGTTCAAATGCTAAACTCAAAACTTGACCAGATGACCAAATCTGTCAAGATGCTGACAAATGGAACTGACAAATTAGAAGAAATCCTTCAGGTTGGACAAAATGTGGGAAACAAGTCTGGTCTAGGATTTGTGGCAGCAAAGAAATCTATTGTAGACAAGAAGAAGATCAGGCCTGATAAACAAATGTCAAAGCAGATGTCACAACATAGCACTCAACATCGAGAACAGAGAAATATGAAGAAAAAGTATCAAAGATGGAGATGTCATCATTGTGGGAGGTTTGGTCACATAAAGCCATTCTGCTTCAGATTATATGGATATCCTAATCAGACCCCAGTTGTCAAACCTAAGTCTAACAAGGCACCATATACTCAACAGTGGAAGAAAAAGGCTACTGCCCTGATAGCTCACACCTCCCTTAGAGTCTCTGCAAAGGAAGACTGGTACTTTGACAGTGGATGCTCTAAACACATGACTGGAATCAAGAATCTTCTCAATAATGTTAAACCTCACACTACTAGTTATGTGACTTTTGGAGATGGTGCTAGAGGAGAAATCAAAGGAGTTGGAAACTTGGACTGCCCTGGAATTCCAAACCTAAATGAAGTATTGCTGGTAAAAGGCTTGACTGCTAATCTCATAAGTATCAACCAATTATGTGATCTAGGATTCAAGGTCAACTTCACCAAGTCTGAATTTCTTGTAACTAATGAGAAACAAGAAGTTGTAAAATGAGGAGTAAGATCTAAAGACAACTGCTACTTATGGGAGTCTGAGAACACTAATTATTCTTCTGTGTGCTCTATTGCCAAAGAAGAAAAAGAAGTGAAACTGTGGCACCAAAAACTTGATCATTTACATCTAAGAGGAATGAAAAGGATTATATCCATGGAGGCAGTCAGAGGGATTCCAAGGCTGCAAATTTATGAAGGGAGAGTCTGTGGTGAATGTCAGGTTGGAAAGCAGACTAGGATGTCACATCCAAAGTCAAGACATCTGACCACCTCTAAGGTGCTAGAACTTCTACATATGGATCTGATGGGACCAATGCAGGTGGAAAGTCTTGGTGGAAAAAGATATGCCTATGTTGTTGTGGATGATTTTTCCAGATTCACCTGGATTAACTTCATTAGGGAAAAGTATGATGTATTTGAAGTATTTAAGGAACTGTGCAAAAGAATTCAAAGAGAAAAAGAAGGATGCATTGTCAGAATCAGAAGTGATCATGGCAAGGAATTTGAAAACAGTAAGTTTGATGAGTTCTTCTCCTCAGAAGGAATTAATCATGAATTCTCTTCACCCATAACTCCTGAACAAAAATGGAGTTGTGGAAAGGAAAAACAGGACTATACAAGAATCTGCCAGAGCAATGATACATGCCAAAAGACTTCCTATTCATTTTTGGGCTGAAGCTATGAATACAGCCTGTTATGTCCATAACAGGGTCACCTTGAGAAAGGGAACATCATCCACCATTTATGAACTTTGGAAAGGAAGAAAGCCTACAGTGAAGTACTTCCATGTATTCGGAAGCAAATGCTATATTTTGACAGATCGTGAACAAAGGAGAAAGTAGGACCCTAAAAGTGATGAAGGAATATTCCTAGGATACTCTACCAACAGCAGAGCTTATAGGGTATTCAATTCCAGGACCAAAGTTATGATGGAATCTATAAATGTCATAGTTGATGATTACCATGAAGAAACAAATGTCCCATATGATGTTGAGACATTCTTTGAGACTTCAACTCAAAAGGATGATATTCCTAAAACTACTTCATCAGAATCAGAATTAAAGGAAGCTAACAAAGACCCTTCCATCAGAATTCAGAAAGATCATCCTAAGGAACTCATCATAGGAGATCCTAACAGTGGAGTCATTACAAGATCTAGAGAAATCATCACAAACTCTTGCTTTGTATCTAAGATTGAACCAAGAAATGTTAAGGAGGAGTTGGCTAATGAATACTGGATTGGAGCAATGCAAGATGAATTGAACCAATTCAAGAAACATGAAGTATGGGAGTTAGTTCCTAGACCAGGAGGAACAAACATCATTGGCACAAAATGGATCTACAAGAACAAATCAGATGCTGAAGGAGTTGTCACCAGGAATAAGGCAAGACTTGTTGCTCAAGGATACACTCAAGTTGAAGGGGTTGATTTTGATGAGACTTTTGCTCCCGTAACCAGACTGGAATCAATCAGACTCCTATTGGGAATTGCATGTCTCCTTAAGTTCAAGTTATTTCAGATGGATGTAAAGAGTGCCTTCCTAAATGGGTACTTAAATGAGGAAGTTTATGTGGAACAGCCTAAAGGATTTGTGGATCCAAACTGCCCTGATCATGTCTACAAATTGAGGAAAGCTTTATATGGCCTGAAATAAGCTCCTAGAGCAGGGTATGGCAGGTTGACAAAATTCCTCTCTGACAAAGGGTACAGGAAAGGAGGCTTGGATAAAACTCTTTTTGTCAAAAATGAAGGAGGAAAGATAATGGTAGCTCAAATCTATGTTGATGACATAGTGTTTGGGGGAATGTCAGATAAAATGGTTAAACATTTTGCTGACCAGATGCAAGCTGAATTTGAAATGAGCCTCATGGGAGAATTAAACTACTTTCTTGGACTGCAAGTCACACAGATGGAAGACTCAACTTTTCTGTCTCAAAGCAAGTATGCAAAGAACATTGTCAAGAAGTTTGGGATGGAGAATGCCAGTCACAAAAGGACTCCTGCACCTACTCATTAAAAGTTGTCCAAAGATTCAAGTGGGGTTAAGGTGGACCAAAGCTTGTACAGAAGCATGATAGGAAGTCTTCTATACTTAACAGCCAACAGACCTGACAATGCTTTTGCAGTTGGAGTATGTGCAAGATACCAGGCTGAACCCAAAGTAAGTCATATCAACCAAGTGAAGAGAATTATGAAGTATGTGAGTGGAACCTACAACTATGGCTTGTTGTACTCTCATGGATGTGAACCAACTCTGACTGGTTACTGTGATGCTGATTGGGCTGGAAGTGCTGATGATAGAAAGAGAACCTCTGAAGGATGTTTCTTCTTAGGAAATAATCTTGTCTCCTGGTTCAGCAAGAAACATAATTGTGTGTCTCTATCTACTGCTGAGGCTGAATACATAGCAGCTGGTAGTAGCTGTTCTCAAATGATCTGTATGAAACAGATGCTTACTGAGTATAATGTCACACAAGATGTTATGACATTATACTGTGACAATCTGAGTACTATCAACATTTCCAAGAATCTTATTCAGCATAGCAGGACCAAGCATATTGACATTAGACATCACTTCATTAGAGATCTTGTAGAGGAGAAGACGATTAAACTGGAACATGTTGCCACTGAACTACAACTGGCTGACATTTTTACCAAGGCACTTGATGCAAATCAATTTGAAAATTTGAGGGGCAAGCTGGGTATTTGCCAACATGAAGAAATGTAGCAATTAATTTTGCTTAAAACAAGGGATGAGAGAGATATTTTAGTTAAGTCTACTCTGATTGGGCTAATCATCTGCTTCTCTATTTCTTTCCAAAATTTTAAGAAGTTGAATAGACATTCATATATCTCCCTCTTCTCGCGTTTCTGCAACAATCTTCAATCTCTCAAACGAAGACTTCACTATCACTGTTACCTGTTTTCTAAAACACTCAAAATGTCTCATCTATCCATGTCATCATCCTCTTCAAAGGCGACTGCTTCTTCCGCATCCTCTGATCGAGAACCTAGGGCAATCAAAAACTGCATGGATTCTGATGTTCTGGAGATAACTCCTCTTCGTGAACTGACAGCTGACCCCACTAAGGTCAAGAAGCTGCGAACCAGACATGCAAGAAGGTCACAAGCCTCTTCATCTGGTAAATCCTCTCAACCATCATCTTCTGTTCCTCCAGAAATAGCAAATAGGGAAGGTTCAGTTTATGTTCATCAAGTTATAGCTAGACTTGTCACTAGGATTCTAAATGAGAATCACTCTGTACCTGGCATTTCTGTACCTTTGAATCAAGAATCTGCTAGTCCAAATGTTGAAATGAATCCAGATGTCACTCAAAATGTTAAGACACCTGATGACAACATTAGGAAATCTCCTGAAAATTGTGATGATCACCAGAACCCTACTGAGAAGGATGTTGAACCCCCGGTTATTGATGTTGATGAAGAATACTCTGACAATGACTTAATTGCCAATATCAACCCTAGCATAGCTAGAAGGATGATGAACATAAAAGGAAAGCAGGATGCTGCCAAAAGCCTCTCCAAAGAGAAGACTGCTGATGTTGTTCATAAGAAAACCAGGTCTGAGAACAAGACTGGAGTAGAAGCTGTGAAGGCTGGATTGTCAAAAGAGAAAGGGAAGGTGAAAACTCGAGTACCTACTGGTAGTCTCTCAAAACCTTTGAGACAACCAATAGCAAAGAAAAGGAAGGAGCCTGAACCCTCTGAATCTGATGAGGAATCAGAATTTGAGTTTGATGTTGAAGACATTCCTCTCAAAAGGAAACTCTCTTCAAGCAAAATGCCTAAAGTCCCTGAAGTTGCCACTGACAACATCTCCTTTCACCATCCTGAGAATGCAAACAGGTGGAAGTATGTATGTTTGAAAAGGATCACCTTGGAAAGAGAGCTGAACAACAGTGCCATGGAATGTAAGGAGATCATGGATCTAATCAAAACTGCTTGTCTAATAAATACTGTGGTAAAGTTTACCAACTGCTATGAAGTTCTTGTCAAAGAATTCATAGTAAATTTATTTGATGGGTGTGCTGATGGAAAGACAGCTGATTTTAAGTGTGTATATGTGAGAGGAAGGAAGGTAAATTTCTCTCCCTCTGAAATAAAAAAATTCCTAGGAAGGCCTGATGATGCTTGCCCTGAGCTAGAGGTTACTGACAACCAAGTGTGCCAAACCATCACTGCAAATCAAGTCAAGAGCTGGCCCTTAAAAGGGAAGCTGAATGCAAGCAAGCTGAGCATGAAAATTTCCATTCTGCACAAAATTGGTGCAGCTAACTGGGTTCCCACCAACCATAAATCAACCATCTCCACGGAATTGGGAAGATTTATTTATGCTGTTGGAACCAGGACAAACTTTGACTATGGCAAGTATATCTTTGATCAAACATTGAAACATGCTGGAAGCTGTGCTATTAAAGGGCCTATTGCCTTTCCCTCTCTCCTGTGTGGTATAGTCCTTGCTCAGTATCCTGACATTCTAGTTGAAAAAGATAATGTTTGCAAAAGAGCCCCTGCTCTTGGGTTGCACTATAAGCTATTTCAGGGAACACATGTCCCTGACATTGTCATGACATCTGCTGAGACATCAACTGTCAAATCTCATTCCAAGAAAACTGATGTTATAACTGTGCTGAAGGAAACCTGCAAAGAGCTTGATACAAGGAAAAGGACTCTTGAGGACCTGATTGCTAGACTAGAACATGAGGAGATTGAAGGACAAAGAAGGGAAGAGGATGCTGCTGAAGACCAGCTTAATGCTGAAGATAGTGCCTCCTCTGAAGATGACATTGCTTGAAGATCAGTGTAGTTGACAAGTTTGCTGCTGGTACCTGTTGCTGCAAATGACTTTTGATTTTTTTCTCTCTGTGTTTTTATTATTCCTTTCGGATGACTGTATAACCTAAAAGTACAAGAATCTTTGGCCTATTTATGGCTAAAGAGGGGGAGAAGATTTTGTGATAATTTTGTTAGAATTAGACTTGGTAGATATTATTAATTCTGCTGCTTTCTAATCTCTGATTGTTTAGGGATTTTAGCCAAAAATTTGCCAAAGGGGGAGTTTGTTAGTGTTTGGTTGTTGGCATGTTTTTTGGTAAAACCAGTTGTGTGAATGTCATGACTGATGTCATAACATTCTAGGATACAAGGTACATTCTGCAGAAAAAGAATGTCATATAGGAGCTGCTCAATATGAGTGTTTAGCTGATCATTATGCAATGATCATATTTATTGCATTCTACCAAAATCAGTAAACAGGATTCTTGTTGTCAAAACCAATGTTAAAGACATCCTGTATTGAACTAACATTTGTGCAGATTTGTTATTTCTGAGAATTTTCAGGAATCTGGTTTATTCAGTCCAGATCAGATTCTCACGTGGACTTAGGTTAACTTTGCTTAACCCTAATCTGGTTGTTAAAGTCCTATGACCAAGTCTTGAGGTTAACCCTAATTAACCCTAGCTATTTTCGTGGAAGCCCTAACAGAAGAATAGCTGGCTATATATTCCTCATGAAGACTGTTGGTGAAAGATACTTTTTGACAGAAGATAAATAAGGGACTGTATAATTGTAACTACTGTGAGCCAATCAATTATCATTGTGATAAGTGATTTGGAGTAGGATTTGATTGTAAGGGTTGTGTATCACTCCAAGCTTTGAAGCACGAGTGGTTGTGTTACTTGATTAAAGCTTTGAAGCAAAGTCAAGTTAGGGTTGTGTATCACTCAAAGCTTTGAAGCACGAGTGTTTGTGTTACTTGATTAAAGCTGTGAAGCAAAATCAAGTGTATGTACTGAAGAGTGTCTTCATAATTTCATTATTCAATTGTTTAGTATCACTGCTGTGATTGAGGGGGAGTGAGTAGGAACTCAGGTTTAAGTTGAACTTAGATTGAAGTTGCATTGGGTAGGTCTTAAGTGAAGGAGATAAACTGGTTGGTTTATCCCTGAATTAATATCTCTTATAGTGAATTTCCTCCCTGGATTGATAGCCCCCAGAGTAGGTATTGTTACACACTGAACTGGGTAAACAATTGACTGTGTTCTTTACTGCTTTTAGATTTACTGTCTTGAAGAGTGTCAGATACGGTGTCATAACATTCACTGTGACATTAAGTATCTGCTGCCAGAATTTCACCAAATAATTAAATAAAAGAGAGAAAAGAAAAATAATACTCAAGGGGGTTTGGGCCTAGAGAGGGAGTGACAATCAACAATTCAGAGGCCCACTCATGCCAGCCTCGTTTGACTTTTGTCATCCCACGTGTGCCTGCTGACTAGAGACCATGGTGGATATTCAATTTTGGCCATTGGATTTGATCTGAAACCATCTGGCTACCATCTGGATGGAGACACATGATATGCCACGCTTTTGATGCTACATGGAATCACCTGGAACAAAATAATAATAAGCGTTTGGGGGGACCTAGGATTCGAACCCAGGTCCTAATGGACAATCCACTAACATGCTTACCAACTCTACTAGCGCGCCTGTTTGTTATTATAATGGACAAATAATATTATAAAAGAAACGCAAGCAATATACTGGAATTTAAAAAACGCGTGGAATTTGGTTTGAATGGGCCAATCGGACGAGAACACGTCTTCATCTTATCCAATGGCCCTGGTTTATTTCCTGCGGATTTGAATCCGTAGAAAAATCCCTAGCTGCCTTCTAAAATCATTTGTAGGCCATGGAAACGAGTTTTAAGAACATCATCATGATTGTCTCTCTTCCCTGAACATAACCATGGCCTTTATTTGTCCCAATTGTTCCTGCAAAACAAACGCCCAAATGCAAACCTCCAAAACCCTAGGTTCAGGTATGGTGATATAGCTCATGAAAACAAAATTAAATGATGCAGAAAGACTGGAAATTGAATGGCAAACATGATTATACCAACGATTTGTCCAAAAGATGCCAAAATACAGAATCACGATCTCATGTACAGGGTTATGTTCAGGATGACTTACAGTGAGTTTTAGGAGGTTTCAGAGCTTGTGAATGGTTGTAACAGCTTAGTGGATCTCCAGCAAGAGGTCTATGTGGAGATTTTGCTTTGAATCGAGCTCTAAGTATGATTTCAGTTTCAAGATTTTCAAGCTTTTTTTCAAGTTTTGTCTGGCCGTTTTTGCAACTTTCAGGTCGTGTTCTTCTGTGCTTCATGTTGTATATGTATCATAGAAACAATTAGGTTAAATCTTTGGGCTTGAATCCATGTGCATTGAAGATTGAAGATATGATTTGATCACCATTAACAAAGCTTCCAAAAGTGTTCCAAATCAAAGCTTTTGTGCATGATATGGCTTGGCACAAATTTGATTGGGTGTATCATGATAATTAAAACCTGTAATGATCAAAAAGATCTTATTCCATCAATTTTTGGATTTTATTTGAATTAATATTGATTTAAAATGAATTAATTCAATAAAAATCAAATAAAATAGAAAAATTAATGAATGGACATGAAGCTGAAGATAGGACACGTGTGTGGTGTGACAAGATCAAATCAAGTGGAAAAAAGTGGGCCCATTTGGCAAAATTTGAAGTTTTGGGGATAGTTGACTTTTGGCAATTTTGGAAAAATGCCCAACTTCAAACATGCATAACTTCTTCAATTTTGAACTTTTGGAGGTGTCCTTGGACCTTTTAGAAACCTTGAGATGTCCTCTAACCAACCCTTTTGGTCTCATCTCACTTTGATATTCCATGCTCAAGTTATAAGCTTTGGCAAAAAAGGTGTTTTTGTTGACTTTCAAAAATGACCTATAATGTCCAAATTTGCAACTTTTTGTGAGAAAATTTATTGATCTTGGGGTGTGAAGATGGATTGTAGGTAATTGCATCCTATTCAAAATGAGCTTTGGATGGGTCATTTCACATAAAGTATGAGAAAGTTATGCTTGGTCAAAGTTGAGTTGACTTTTCCTACAAAACCCTAATTTAGCAACTTTTGAATCTTGATGAATCTTGATGAATCTTGAGCAATCCTTGATGAATCATGATCAACCCTTGATCAAATGATGAATTATCCTTTAAAATGAGAATGTTGACAAAAAATCTTGAGGTTTGACTATTTGTAGGTCGTAGTTGACTTTTGCCCTAGCACAGTCGATTTGTGGACCTCTTGAGCAATTGACTGACCAAACTTCCTCTGCAGAGCTTGAAATTTGACATGGATGAACTTGAGAGCATACTAGGACATTGGGGAGCACTTGAGGCCATTTGTATTCAAGGACCTTGATGCAAGACAAAACCCTAATTTGAGGTTGACTGCCTTAGGAGGTGATTTGACTGTCCAACTCTTGAGCTATCTTGAGCCACTTGGGGATTCTTCTTGACATGTCTTGAGAAATATGGGAGGGAAAATTTTTGGGTACAACACAATTCAAGACACAACATCATAACTCTTCTCCTTACCGGCCGAAGATGAATGGTGTTGTTGAAACAGCTAACAAGAACATCAAGAAAATTATATAGAAGATGATGGTGACATACAAAGACTGACATGAAATGTTACCATTCGCTCTTCATGGGTACCGTACCTCAGCACGGACGTCGACAGGGGAAACACCCTACTCTCTGGTATATGGCATGGAGGCAGTCCTACCCATCGAGGTCTAGATACCTTCTCTCAGAATTATGAAGGATGCGGGTTTGAACAAAGACGACTGGATCCAGACTCGACTTGATCAGCTAAATCTAATCGACAAGAAGAGATTTACCGCTATCTGTCATGGTCAGACGTATCAAAAGCGAATGATCAAGGCTTTTAACAAGAAAGTCAAACATCAAGAATATCAGGCCGGGGATCTAGTGATCAAGCACATCATACTACTACAAGGTGACCCCAGGGGCAAATGGACTCCCACGTACGAAGGGCCATTTGTGAATAAAAACATTTTCTCGGGTGGAGCCATGATTCTAACCACTATGGACGGTGACAACCTTCCTCACCCTGTCAATGCATAGTGAAAAGAGACTACGCCCGATTAAAAGACCCGCTAGGTTGACTGGACTAGGCAAAAATAAGGTCTTCCCGGCGAACCAAAAGGGTTCGGGTAAAAATAAGGGATGAAATGAAAAAATCTGTACACCCGACAAGTCGAAAACTTGAAGAGGCGGCTTGGGCAAAAAAGGGTATCCCGGTGGACTGAAAACCCGAAAGGGCAGTCAAGGAAAAAGTAAGGGATGTAAAGCATATCACTATGTCCCATTGGATCACCTTGCAATCAGACCTCATTATCAACTATCAAGCTCGAACGAAACTAATCAATCTAATCAACTCCGGACAAGTAGCATAGTGATGAGACGCTCGAAGACATAGGGGCAATAGCAGAGTTGGAACCCAATGTGATTGTTGCACATAGCTGTTTTTCCTTTTACATAAAATTGTATAGCTTCTATTTTTACGGCGGCGTTCTCTTACTAGAGCGTTAGTCCCATTGTACAAAAAATGCCTATTACAGGCCAACTTCGAAAATTAATACAAATCATTCTTACAAAACTATTTGTTTTTCTTTTTCTGTTTTGTTTTGCAAGAACGTCCAATGGTTTATTCTTGACATATGCATTTGAATATGATTGCTGCTCATTAACATTTACATAAGAAACGAAAGGACAATTGCTCGTAACTTAAGAAACAGGGGCAAAAAAATTAAGAAATGTCAAACCCGACAATTACTCTGTCCAGCACGTACCAGGGATGAGACAACTTTGGAGCATAGTCATCAGTACATACGACTTTATAACATCTACACTCCCCACAGAGTAAAGGTAATCAAAGCATTGATATCAACTTTCCCACAACAGGGAGTAATCTCCCCAGCCAGGGTCTTTCAGAAACCTGACAGCTATATCCCCCCCAGCCGAATTTCATAATCGCGAGCGGATCATCATATTTTTTTCTCCCCAAGCAGAGTTTATTTCCCTGAATACATAAGCTCAATCCCCGACAGAGCCTATCACTTTAGCTACGAAAATTCACCTTCCAAATTATTCCTCGTAGAGCTACTCTCAAATAGAGTCTCTCCCTGACAAAATATCCACAGATAACAAGGAATAAATCTCCAGTACAGTCATTTCCATTCACCATCCCCAATGGAAGTAGAAGAACCACAATTCTCTATAACAGTCAGGAATGCTATATTCTCCAGCAGCAGTAAGGGATTTACTTTCCCAGACGCAGACATGTCCCCAATAGCATTTCATGTACATACATCATGACATGCGCATACACATCATATACATCATAATCTCATTTATGTTGAGAACATCATCTCACAAGGCATTTCATGCATCACACATATAATTAACCCTGTTATCTTTTCAGGAAAGACAATTATCACTGACAGTTCCTGCAGTCATGCATGTCATAACTACAGACTGACCCCACAAACCAACACAAGTCTTTTCAGCGTGTTTTATCCTCACTCACACGCTTGCCGGGAAACTTCCCAGAAGGTCACCCATCCCAGAATTGCTCCAAGTCAAGCACGCTTAACTATGGAGTTCTTATGAATGGGCTACCGAAAAGAAGATGCATCTTGTTGGTATAGGTAGTACCAATTAATCCTTATAAGCCTTCCTTCAACCATGCAGTTCCATACCTGGATAGCCTCAGGATCCCTCTCATTCCGATGTGGCAACCACATTTGCCCTCTTAGGCCTCGGGTGTTACATGCGGTGCAACCACTCCTCGCCTTTTTGGCCTCGAGTGTTACATGCCCACCAGCTTCCGCATGGTTCGTCCTCAAACCACATCGTACTGGGAGAGGTATGGCTCTGATACCATGTTGGGGGGAGATTATTAGAAGCATTGATGCATAGTTTAGAAATAAGCACCTTTGAGAGAGACACACCACTTCTCCACCTAAAACCTTAAGGTGATAGGTGAGTGGGTTCTCCCACTTATATATGCTTAAGCCTCCACATTCCTATCCAATGTGGGACTATTTCCCCACTTGCTCACACTTGCTATATTATTCCAACAAGAACCCACTATCCAGGTTCCTTCCCATAAGCCCTACTATCCAGGCTTTCATTTCGAAGCAACCATACCATCCAGGTTCCTTCTCATAACCCTACCATCCAGGCTTTCATTTCGAAGTAACCCTACTCTCCAGGCTTTCATTTCGAAGTAATCCTACTATCCAGGTTCCTTCTCATAGCCCTACCATCCAGGCTTTCATTTCGAGGTAACCCTACTATCCAGTTTCCTTCTCATAGCCCTACCATCCAGCCTATCATTTCGAAGTAACCCTACTATCCAGGTTCCTTCTTACAACCCTACTATCCAGGCTTTCATTTCGAAGTAACCCTACTATCCAGGTTCCTTCTTACAACCTTACTATCCAGGCTTTCATCTCGAAGTAATCCTACTATCCAGGTTCCTTCTCATAGCCCTACTATCCAGGCTTTCATCTCGAAGTAACCCTACTATCCAGGTTCCTTCTCATAGCCCTACCATCCAGGCTTTCATTTCGAAGTAACCCTACTATCCAAGTTCCTTCTCATAGCCCTACTATCCAGGCTTTCATTTCGAAGTAACCCTACTATCCAAGTTCCTTATCATAGCCGTACCATCCAGGCTTTCATCTCGAAGTAACCATACTATCCATGTTCCTTATCATATCCCTACCATCCGGGCTTTCATTTCGAAGTAACCCTACTATCCAGGTTCCTTCTCATAGCCCTACTATCCAGGCTTTCATTTCGAAGTAACCCTACTATCCAGGTTCCTTCTTATAGCCCTACTATCCAGGATTTCATCTCGAAGTAACCTTACTATCCAGGTTCCTTCTCATAGCCCTACTATCCAGGATTTCATCTCGAAGTAACCCTACCATCCAGGTTCCTTCTCATAGCCCTACTATCCAGGCTTTCATCTCGAAGTAACCCTATGACCCAGGTTCCTTCTCATAGCCTTACTATCCAGGCTTTCATCTCAAAGTAACCCTACGACCCAGGTTCCTTCTCATAGCCCTATGATCCAGGATTTCATCTCGAAGTAACCCTACGACCCAGGTTCCTTCTCACAAACCTATTATCCTGGCTTTTGTTTCATAGTAACCCTACTATCCAGGTTCCTTCTCATAACCTTACCATCCAGGGTTCTTCTCTTTTATCTCCAGACAACAGTTTATAACACTGTAAGACCTGGACCCGACCCAATATAGTCAATTTCACAAATTCCTCAGTAAGTCACTGTGCAGCCTGGACCCTGACCAGATATGCAGTTCACTTCCACTTCCTCAATTAGGAGTTAGCTCCCCAGTAGAGTAATGGACAACCGAAGCTCCTATACTCTATCTACCAAGACACAAATCAACATTCCTCGGTGAAGTCCCTCCCAACGGCAGGTACAGGAATTCTTGCAAAGAAATTTCTTATGCGACTGATATCTTTTTTGGATGGCATCTTTAAGCCCATCTCCGACGTTTCTTCGTCAACTTCCAAATGGCATCTATAAGCCCATTCCTAATATCACTATTCAATATTACTTCATGCGAGTGCAAATTTCTGGGCACTCTAGTGTTCAATCATCTTCCACCTTCAGATCACAAAAGGCAAACCAGCCAATCTACATCCTCGGGTTTAAGAAGATTGAACTAGGGCAGCTGTTGTACCTAAAAATTTTCCCTCTCATTTTACTCAACACATGCTCATTGTGATCCTCAACTTGCTCAAGGATACCCAAGAGTTGACCAGACAAACTCACTCCTAAAGCAATGAACCTCTAACTAGTGTTTCCATTTTCATCAAGATGGTTGATTCACAAGGGACTCATATGCTCTCCATAGTCCTAAGATGTTCTCAAGACCATTCATTCCAATTTTTATGCCTTGCACAAGAAGTTTTCTCAGTCAATTGCTCAAGTTTTGGAAAATCAACTATACTAGGTCAAAAGTCAACTGTGGCCCACATGCAGTCAAACTTCAATATTTTTGGTCAACATCAACATTTTGAAGTGATATCTATCATTTGATCAAGGGTTGATCATGATTCCCCGAGGAATGCTCCTAATTCATCAAAACTCAAAAGTTGCTAAATTAGGGTTTCTTAGGAAAACTCAACCAAACTTTGACCAGGCATAACTTCCTCATACTTTATCAAAAATTTCTCATCCAAGGCTAATTTTGAATATAATCCAATTCCTACAACTCATCTTCAGCCCTCAAGTTCAAAAAATGCACTCATGAAAAGATATAAATTCAGACATTATAGGTTATTTCAAAAAGTCAACAAAAACACCTTTTGGGTCAAAGTTTCTTACATGAACATGGAAGACCCAATTGAGATAAAACCAAATAGGTTTCTTAGGTGACATCCTAATATTTCTAAAAAGTCCAAAAACATCCTTCTAGGGTCAAAATTGAGAAAGATATGCATTGTCGAAGTTGGCCATTTTTGGAAATTTGCACAAAGTTAACAATGCCCAAAATTGCATTTTTTTCCACATGGGCCCATCTTTTCAAGATTGAATCTCAGTCCTAGCATGGTCCACGACCTAGGGGACACTCCATGATTTATTTATTTATTTAATTTATTTTGATTTTTATTCATTTAATAATCAAATAAAATCAAATAAATCCAAATAAATCATATATTTTGTTTTAGGAATGATTTTTGTATTGAATGGAGATTTTATATGCTGTCAATAGCCAAGAAAAAGTGCAAGATTGAAAAGAGAAGAGATCTCTATATTTGGAAAGATTGGATGCAAGAATTGAAATTCATTATTCTTTGGATTCATTCCAGTTTTATGGACCTAATTTGATTCTCACATATATACAAGATCATTCTAACCCTAGAGGAGAGGATTTCACACGCAACCTGCCCTGCTAGAGCAAGAACAAAGTTCCATTTTTTGTCAAAGAATTGCAGACCGGATCCCTTTCTATAGGCCATTTCCAGTTATTCAAAGGGGCAAAATAGATCCATGTGCATCCTCTGAAGCGATTGCAAGCATCACCGAGTCTCCACAAGCCCAAAAACGTGTTGTTCGATCATCACGATTTGTCTTTCTTTCCAAAATCGATTAGCATGATTCTTGCATCATAAACATGTTTTAATTATATGTTTGTGCTTATTATCGTATTTGCAATGTACTGGATTTGTTTGATTGAAGCTTGAGTGCATGAATAGACATTTGCCATGGCTAGGGTTCCGAACCTCCAATTTGGGGAACCCTAGTTAGAAGAAAAATTAGGCCAAATTAAGGATCTCTTCATGTGCAGGGATTGATTTGCAATCGATCCATGTCTTTGGATGGGATTTATATTTCTTGGAATGTATTTTTGATGTTTGCAGGTTTGTAGCCACGCATAAAAACCATCATTATAGCCTATAGTGACGAGTTTGTCCGTAGGTAAAAGTTCCCTATAAGACAACAGTCCCTGGGGAAGAGGATGAAGGCGTGTCAGTGCCTGAATGGATGATTTGAAATTCACGCGTTTTTTGGGGGAAACCACTTGGCTTGACTTATATTGTATTTATCTTATTATATTAACAATAGAGTAATACAACGCAGACGGCTAAGGGCGAAGGATTTGAAGCAAGCGTCCTGGGTTTGATCCCAGGCGCGCTGCTTTTGCATTTTTCTCAACATTTAATTACATATTTGATGTCACACTACCAAGCATGTCCATCATACACCTCAGCGTCTCATCATTGGATCCATCTCCAGCCAGATCCAACGCTCAGCATGCGTAAGCTCATGGTAGACCCTCAGAAGATGATCCCACTGAATCAGGCGCAGGACCTTTGGGCCAAAGAATTTGGGCCTACCACAATTTCAGTCAGACCCCCAGTTTGTCTAACTACAGCAGTCCCATTCTTATTTGTTTTTTTATTATTTCTTTAACATTCTTTTTTTATTTATTTTTGATTGCTTTAACAAAAATCATTTTTTTATATTAATCAAAAATCACAAAAAAAAAATAGGATTAGGTTTTTTTTCTAATTAAAATTAATTTTGTTGAAAATTAATTAATTTAAATATATTAACTTAATTATTTTCATTGATTAAAATTAATTAGAAATTAGGACTAACTTGCAAATTTGAAAATTTATTTTATTTTTAATAAAAAATACAAAAAAAATATTTTTTAATTAATTAGATATTTAGGACTTTTTGACTTATTCTCATTTTAATTCTTTGCGTGTTTATTTCTTTCCGTACCATTACTTTTCAATTAATGTAACTGTTGACGGTTTGTAATAGTTTCAAATTAGGGTTTTATTTACTGTTTATCCCTCGTTTTTGGTTATGTAACCCCCTCTCCGAGGCCTTGTAATAGCTAGATTTTTCCTTTCCGCACTTTAATTTTCTGCTACTATTAATTGTTAGATGATTGATAATAGGATTGTATGCCGAAGATAAGTCCATGATTAAAATAATAGCAAACCCTAATTGTGCAAAGATAATTAACTGAAAAAAGCACACTTGCACAGGCTCACTCCTAGGGTTTGTCCCCACTTGGTTGCCTCGGAAATAATGGTCGTGTCCCTCGAATGTAGGGATACCTTAACAATGACCCGCGATTCAAAATCGTCATAAAGATCATAGTCCCTACTTGTCCCTCGAGTTGCCTACGAATTGATCTTATAACGATAGTCCCTTCGAAACGCTAAGGTATCCTTACTTATTTCCTTCAGAGACCATTTCGTCCCTTCAAACGTCCCTCTATAATTCCAACGACAGAGCTACCTACTCCTTAATAGTAGGATAACACTGTCTAAAGGAAACGAAAATGAACATACTTTTTTTCAAGTAGGTAGAGAACTCTTAAGCACTTGCTCAAAATAAAAACTTTTCACACAAACACTTTTTAAAAACAGTTTTTAAAATAACTTCGTCACACTCTTGAGGACCGATACAAGGATTATCACGAAGTAAAAAAAACTTTTAAAAACAAGCACACACAAGCAATTTTAAAATAAGCAAGTACCTAAGAGCCCGTGGAAAACCACGGATAGAAAGGGTGCTAACACGTTCCCTTTCTATAATCTACCCCCCGTACTAAAAAATATCTCGAAAAAGGTTTTTTTTCTGTTCTTTTTCCTTTTCCTTTGCTGGAAGAAATAAAAGTCGGTGGCGACTCTTGCTTACCGCGACATTTGCAAATACAAAATGCAAACCAGTATAACAATCAGTTCTGCCACCGTATCATAAGTACCATAGATGTTTAGGGTTCTAGTACCTTCCCTTTGCATAACCAACCCCTTACCTTGAATCTTTCCCCTCTTTTTGGGTTACTCGCTCTTTTCCTATTCCTTTGGAAACAATAAAGTGTTGTAGTGATTTTTATTTTGATCTGTATAAGTCTAGTCAATCCAATGACTTAGTCTTAAACATTTCTACTGCTACACTACCATGAAAAGAAAGACGCGTTGTACAATCTTGTCCTCCACGTTGAAACAAGCTGCCAGCTTTCTGGAATTTCCAGAAAAGCCCTTAAATGAATATATTATTTTATTGCTATATATATGCTTGAAGACAAAGGAAAAATGCTGCTAATTCATACATTCTCATATAATACTATTGTTGTACCCCAAAATTTTCCCTCCCTTTTTACTCAAGACATTCTCCTAGGGTTCTCAAATTCTTAAGGTTGCTCAAGAATTGATCAAATAAATTCTCCTCATAAACATTTGACCTATAACTAGAGTTTTGTGTTTTCAACTAAGATTAGGTTTTTAAGCTCTCAAGTGGATTTCATGATCTCTTATATGTCTCCAAGAGTGCTCATACCAAGCTTCATGCCTTGCATCACAAGTTTGCTCAGTCAATGGCTCATATGACCAAAAAATCAATTGTATTGGGCAAAAAGTCCACTGTGGTCAACATACAGTCAAAATTCAAGATTTTTGGTCAACATCAAGATTTTGAAGTCATATTTATCATTTTATCAAGGTTTGATCATGATTCATCAAGGAAAAATCTCAAATCATCAAAAGTCAAAAGTTGTCAAATTAGGATTTTCTTTAGGAGAAGTCAACTGAACATTGACCAAGCATAACTTTCACATGCTTCATCAGATTTTCCTCAACCAAATATAATTATGAAGGAAATCCAATTCTCTACATCTATGTCTCTCTAAGCTCAAGTCCAAAAAATGCTTCATTTGAGAGATATGGGTCAATACATTATCAGTCATTTCAAAAGTCAATAAAAAGATACTTTTTGTCAAGGAAACTATAATCAAGATAAAGTCTTCAAATATAAAAATGGTAAACATAGAGATTGTAGAGGACATCTTGAGATTTACAAAAATTCAAAGATCACCTTCAAATGATAATAATTGAGAAAGGTATGACTTGTGCAAGTTGGGAAATTTTGAGCAAATGCATGAAGTTCAAGTTGAGCAACCTTGATTTTTTGGGCTAATGGGCTTTTGTTTCAAAGACCAAACATGTTCTACACTTCATATACACTTCATATCTAACTCATGCACCTCCTTGGGTTTTTATTTATTAACTTTTTATTTTTATTTATTTAAATTTCAAAATAAAATAAAATAGGACAACGCTTATTACAAGAGTCCAAGCCCATGTTCTTTGACCTAAATTATAACTATATAATCTCATTCAATTCAGACATGAAGGCCAGGAAACCTTGTACTAGAAACCACTTCTAAAAAATCACAAAAATTATCAAACTAGGGCAACTTGAAACCCTAGATTCCAACCGTTTCCAAGGCATTAAAACTTGCTCATTCACTTCCAGCAACCCTACAGAGTAAGAATGGATCAAACACAATGATCCAAAACCCCCAGAACCTGCACGCATACATGGTTGTTTCATATTTTTTTTGCAAAACTCATATTTTTATTTTCTTCATGTTTCATTGAAAACTAACTGTATTGATGTGTTTGAGGTATGTTAGTGTAAGAAAAGTAGATCATATAACCTCCATGCTATCAGAATCGTGAGTTTCCATACATGTATTGATCCATGTTGTTTTGATCGTACCTCACAAACCATTGCGTTTCAGTCAAGTATAATGATTCCATTGAATCTGTAAGCCTTGATTTAGGGGGGTAGGGTATTATTGGATCTCTAATGCTTATTGTTGTGCAAGTTTGAAGAAAAGGAGCCACCGGAGAAGACGACTGAAGCTAGGGCTCTGACGCTTCTCCGTTCCATGCATTTTTTTAATATTTATTTAAATCGTTTCAGTTTAAATAACAGATGTATAGCCACCCTAGTGGCAAGAGAGAGTGCGTTAAGGAATACCTATACCAGGGCGTGGGTTCGATCTTGGAACTTCACAATGTTTTTTTCTTCTTCATGTTTTCTCTCTTCTGCAGATCTAGTGTAGCGCGTCACACACAACAGCTATGCACCCTGCCATGCCTCATCATCAGATATGTATAGATCTGGTCCAACGATCCCAGATCCACAAAGCACACGCTGCACCCCCTGGCTGAATGCATTGGATCTCTAGGGCTTCTCCTTATTGGGCCCAACGGATTTCAACCTGCACCCCCCTTTGTTTGCTGATTCTGGCCCATTTTCCTTTTCTTATATATTTTTTATTTATTTTCTTTTACTTATTTATTTATTTAATTAAAACACCAAAAATATTAATTTAGGTTAATTAATTAGATTTAGTTTTAATCACTTTTTTTTGTTAAAAAATAATTTAATTAATTGTTATTCTAATTAAATTAAGTAGATTTTTAGGTTTTTTAATTTAATTAATTAAATTTTTTCACTAAAATAAATTAGTATTCTTAGGTTTTTTTAATAAATTCATCATAAACCATTTTCTTCTTAAAAAATACCAAGAATACAAAAATCTTTTCTTTTCTTTTTCATACTTTCAGATCACTCGTTACTTTCACGAATATTTATTATTCTCGCATTTTTTATTATGTAACTATTTCCTGGTTTGTAATAGTAATTAGGGTTTACTTTCCTGTAATTTATTACTTATGTACCTTTCCCAAAGCCGTGTAATAACTTAGGGTTTATCTTTCCGCATTTATTTTCGCATCTTTTCTGCTTTATTATTTTTATTATATTATTGTTAGTAATTAGATCATGTATGGCAAGATAAAAACAAACAATAGCTAACCCTAATCTCAAAAATAAAATAACTGAAAACAAATCACTCGCACGCCTACACCTCTAGGGTAACCTCCCTTGTTTCCTCGGAAAACAATCATTTCCCTCGAACGTGGAGACACTTTAGCACAATCCCTCGAAAACAAAGATCGTAGTCCCTCGATGACCCATTCGATGTTGCCTTCGGTAAATGATCTAGTCCCTTAATGATAACTACTAAAGCGTCTCTACCAGTAGCCTTTGATGATTGTACGATGACCCACGTCTGTCCCTTCACATCCAACGATAGGGCTTCCTACTAACTAATGGTAAGATAACACTATCTATAGAGGAGGAAATTACAAGAAAGACCTTGAGCAGGTAGACCGTTGTTAATCGCTTGCTCACAAACGTTTCAAAAGAAAAATATCTTTCACAAACACCTTTTCAAAAATATTTTCAAACAAACACTTTGTACGCATTCTCGAGAACAGATACGAGAATCATTATAAAGTTCTGCCTCACTATGGCAAATTTTTAAAATATTTTCAAACATACACAACACAAAGAAATTTTCAAAAGAAAGTGAGCTAAGCGATTAAGAGACCGTAGATAACTACGGATGAAAAGGGTGCTAATACTTTCCCTTTTCATAGCTTACCTCTCGAACTCAAAAATCTCGAAGGTCTTTCCTGTTCTTTTCACCCTTTCCTTATTGGATAAAAGAAAAGTCGGTGGCGACTCTTGCTATCCGCAACATTTGCGATAAAATGAAAAACCAAGTCAATTCTCCCACCGTATTACAACTGTTCATAAGCATTCCTTTATTTTCTTAAGTCTATTGTTCTTGAAATACTGTTTATTATCAGCTTGTGTAGAAGCAAATCTATTGTAAACAAATATTTTTCAAACCGTTGTTTGATTGTACCTTAAGGGACCAGTTAGTCAGTATCCTTGAAAAGTCTAAGATTAGTGTGTCTTAGAGGTTATACGTGAGTCACTTGTAGTTAGCTTGTGTATAGTAATAATCTGTGAGATTATTGGATTAAGACCTTGTTTAATAAGACGAAATTACTTTGGCGGGTGGACTAGATTAGCTTGATAATTTTCAAGTGAACTAGTTTAAACATAAGTTGTTATTTCCTTCTTGCATCCTTAGTATTATCATTAATAGTGAAGAAAAACTATTTTTAGTTAAAGGGGGTCCTTTTAAAGTTTTTTTTTGATTTAAAACCCAATTCAAACCCCCCATTCTTGTGTTTTTCACACCTTCAGTTGGCATCAGAGCTCCGGTTCTGAGTGATAAAAAGTTTGAATTTTTATCAAGCATTTAACAGTGTTCAATATCAATCCAGACTGTGTGAAAAACAACAACTAACAACACTAACAACATTGTCACTGTTGATAATAAGGATAAGGATAGAGACCAATATAGTGTAAAACCTCATATCTTTGATGGAGAAAAGTTTGACTATTGGAAAGACAGAATGGAAAGTCATTTTTTGATATTTGACTTAGATCTACGGGATCTGGTAGTTGATGGCTACAGTTATCCCGTAGATGAAGGTAAAAAGATTGCAAGAAGTGAAATTTCATATGCTCAGAAAAAGACTTACAAGAACCACTAAAAAGCTAGAACAATTTTGCTGAATGATATTTCTTATAATGAGTATGAGAAGATCATAGATAGAGAGACTACAAAGTCTATTTTTGATTCTCTTCAGATGACTCATGAAGGAAATTCTCAAGTTAAGGAGACAAAGGTTCTTGCCCTAATCCAAAAATATGAAGCCTTTTGAATGGAATACGATGAACATGTGGAAACTATGTTTTCAAGATTCTAGATGCTTGTTGCAGGACTCAAGGTTCTGAACAAAGGATATTTTACTGCAGATCATGTCAAGAAAATTATCAGAAGTCTTCCTAAGAAATGGAGACCGGTGGTAACTGCCTTGAAGTTGTCCAAGGATTTGAACAACACTAGTATTGAGGAGCTAATAAGTTCTTTAAGAAGTCATGAGATTGAACTTCAAGAAGATGAACCTCAAAGAAGAGGTAAATCTATGGCTCTAAAGTCTAAGTCTGGAGAGACAAAGGCTTTTCAAGCTGAAGAAGAATTAGAAGAATCTGAAGAAGATTCAGATTCAGATGAACTTTCTCTAATATCCAGAAGGATAAACCAGCTATGGAAACATAGACAGAGCAAGTTCAGAGGACCAAGAAGAACAAAAGGTAGATTTGAATCTACATCTGGTCAGAAGAAAGCTTCTGGAAAGGAAGTTACATGTTATTGGTGCAAAGAGCCTGGACACTACAAGAATGAATGTCCAAAGCTCAGAAAAGACAAGAAACCCAAGAAGGTTTTCAAAGCAAAGAAGGGTCTCATGGAAACATGGGATGATTTAGAGTCAGAAGAGGAAGATTCTGATGAAGAACATGCTAATGTGGAATTCATGGCCAAAACAAGAACGAGTGAAGTAATCTCAGAGTATGAGCTTGCAACTGATGATGAGTCAGACTCAGACGATGAAACAAAGGTATTTTCTTCTCTCTCTCGTACTGAACTTGAGTCTTGTTTATCAGAAGCGATGGAAAAATATCAACTTCTTCTAAGTAAACACAAAACTATGAAAAGACTTTTATAGTTACTTTTGAGAACTCTACTAAGAGTGAGCAAAACGGTTCTGATTTAAATGAAAAGATATCACTTATAGCACATCTATTACTGATGAAGTAATCAAAGTTGGAAGAAGAGATCACTTTTATTAAATCATACTCTTAAAAGTAAAGTCTCAAAGTTGAAAGAAGAGATCACTTTTAGCACATCTATTACTGATGAAGTAATCAAATTTGGTAGAGCTTTTCAGCACTTCTTAGCTAAAAGCATAGATAGAAGCAATCTGGCTTCAATGATCTATGGTGTTAGCAGAAATGAAAGGAGAGGCTTGGGATACTCAGGACCATCAAAAATAATTTATGAGACTTTGATTGTCAAACCAAAACCTCTCTCTGAACATTTTATGCTTGCTGGAACTAAACTGAAATGTTCTGAATAAGAAGGTTCTAATTCTATTAAATTACAACCACAAACACAGAAGAAAACTTCTAAGCCCAAATATCATACACAAATTCCACTTGATTATGCTATTGCACAAAAGTACAAACATGTCAGAACCTTTGGGGCTACCAACAAGAAAGGACCCATAAAATGGGTACCTAAAGATGAGATAATCTATGTTATAGATATCCTTGATGGCTCCACTAAGACACCAATCATGATACCTGGATAGTGGATGCTCGCGACACATGACAGGCGAAATGCGTATGTTCCAAGATTTGGAACTTAAGTCTAGAGGTGTTGTTGGTGTCGAAGGCAATCAGAAAGGAAATATCATTGACTTTGGAACTATTAGTAATCGCTGAGTTGGAGATGTGTTTGATGGGAGAACTGAAGTTCTTTCTAGGAATTCAGATTGATCAACAATCAAAAGTTACTTACATTCATCAGAGTAAGTATACTAAAGAACTTCTGAAGAAGTTTAACATGATGGGCAACACATTCGCCAAGACTCGGATGCATCCAACATGCATTCTAGAGAAAGATTAGGTAAGTAGAAAGGTATATCAGAAGTTGATCATGGTATGATAGGCTCTCTTCTATACCTAACTACTTCCAGGCTTGATATTTTATTCAACATCCATTTATGTGTTAGATTCCAATATGATCCTAGGGAATCTCACTTAACTATTGTTAAGAGAATTATGAGGTATCTGAATAGAAAAACTAACCTTGGTTTGATGTATGAGAAAACATCACAGTACACTCTTTCTAGTTTTTGTGATGCAGATTACGTTGGAGACAGAGTGGAGAGAGGAAGAGTACTTCTGGAAATTGTCAGTTTCTTGGCAAGAATCTAATTTCATGGTCAAGAAAGAGGAAATCAACAATTTCACTTTCAACAATAGAGGCAGAATACATCTCAACCTCATTGTGCAGTACTCAGATGCTATGGATGAAGAATCAGCTGGAAGACTATCAAATTTATGAGAGTAACATTCTTATCTTTTGTGATAACACAACTTCTATTTGTTTAAGTAAAAATCCTATTTTACATTCTAGGTCTAAACATATAGAAATAAAACATCATTTCATTAAAGGTTATGTTCAGAAAGGGATTTCATCTTTAAAATTCATAGATACAGACCATCAATGGGCTAATATCTTTACAAAACCCTTAGCTGAAGATAGATTTCTTTTCATTATGAAGCATCTGAAAATGAACTATTGTCCAGAGTAAGATTTCATCAGAATCAGATATGTCTAGTCGTAGTCTAAATGAATTAGATTCAGATTTAAACAAAAAGTATTTTATTTTTATTCAGAACCTTAGTCATCAGAAGATGTTATGGTCAGAAACGTCTCTGATCATATGGATATCTTTTTGTTTTCCAAACTTCGAGGATATTAAAACGTGTCACTTAATTAGATGCATTGATTAACATGTGTAACCCTTGGTTGTTCTTAATCATTACACTCTACTTAAGCTATACGATGAGCAATGGGTTTTTTCTTGGAATTGATTAATTCATAATAATTACACTCATTTATTACTCCTAATAATTATGTATGCTTTTCCTTTATGTTTTTTTCTATCTTCTATAAACACTATACACTAACACACATATTCTCACTTTACTTCTACACTTTTTTTAGAAACCCTAAACCCCTCATTCTCTCAATTGTTCATCAAGTTCTTCAAGTTCATCACCTTGTTCATCAACTTCAACAACTTCAACAATGATGAACTCACTACAACAAAAGGTCGTTAGATTTTCGAAGGAGTTGGAACAAGCAATGAACACTTCTGGGTCTTCATCATCAACCGTTCCACCTAGTTCTTCAACTTTTATGGTGATTATTTCATCTTCTCTACCCATCATCGATGAAACCCATATTACAAAGAAGTATATTGAGGTTCATTTTATTACTCAACCACAAGATTTGATTATTCTTTGTGAATTTATGGTCGATTTCAACAGTATATCTTCCAACGATTGTGACCTTATAAGGGAAGAATTGAATGCTCAAGGTTGGGAACATTATTTCACGAGGCTTCACGGTCCTGTGTATGAAGCTTTGGTGAAAGATTTCTGGATACAGGCTGATTGTGATAACCTGCATATGGTTTCTCATATGCTAGGTCAAAGAATCATCATAAGTGAGAAGTCGATAGCAAATCTTCTTAGAATGAAGCATATGGAAGGAAAAAGAGTTTATGGAATGAATAACAAGTCTAGGTTTGTGAAGGAAGTTATCAATAGATCTATCTTCAAGAAATACTCTCTTGATAAGATTGAGTACAAGAGTAAGGATCTGTATGATAATCTTAGGATTTGGCACAAAATCCTTCTGGGTTGTATCAACCCTAGACTATCTTCGAGCTCATCTGATTATTTAAATGTTAGTCAGAAGTACATGTGGTACTATCTGATGACTCATAAGAAGATATGTCTTCCTTCTCTCTTGTTCTACTATCTGAGGGACACTGTCAGAAAGACCATAACCACAAATAATCCAAACAAGAAGATTTCAAATTACATTCTCTTTGGACGTCTTCTGACTGACATCTTTATGGAAAATGGTTTGGTGAAGTTTCTGATTGAAGAAGCTCACTACACAAAGGATTTGGCTCCTGGAATTGGAGAATCTTTCAATGCACGGAATCTGAAGAATATGAGGCTGACAAAGAAAGTTAGTGTTAATCCTATGATGGTTTCTTCTACTAGCATCATTGATCGAAGACTTCCAGTGGATAACTTCCCTCTGTTTACCAAGGGAGATAGTCTAGAAGGTATTTTTGCTTATGTACAAATGATGATAGAAGAAGGGAATGATATGTTCAACTTTAGGTACAATGATTTGGCTCCTCATCTAGTTCCAATTGATCCTTCAATAGGAAAGAGGAAGAAGAGTTCACAGGATTATGTGCCTAAAAAGAAGAAGAAGAAGGAGAAGTCTCAAGCTTCTAAGATTGTGTCTATGGACACTTATCCTAAAACTTCAAGTAAGTCTTCTACTTCTGTACCTGTTTCTGGAGTTGTTACAAACATTGTTAATGCATTATTATCCACTACAACTTCTATTACACAAACCTCTTCGATTCCATATATTTCTGTTCCACTATCTACCACCACCATACCTATATCTCATCCCGTTACTACCATAATCCCTCCAACAACACATGTTTCTGCTCCAAACCCCATTCCATAACTCCCATTCCATCTGAACCACTTCAAACCTCCACACCACCCATAATGACTTCCATATCTGAAACTTTTACACCCAAACAGATTTTGAAACCCTTCATTCACCAATATCACAAACTTTACTTCAATTCATATTATCTAACCAAGAACCCCATCTACCATGACTCACCCACTCACCATTCTAATCCACACTCCCCATCTAACCATGAAATGTTGGAAAAGACTATTTTTGAACCTCTTGAAATCTCCACCTCCAACAATACACCATATATGATTTTTCAATCTCTCTGAACAACCATCTGAACCAAACCCTTTTGCACTAGAACTTAACTTAGTAGCTTATGAAAAACCTGTCCCCAAAACCTTGGATGAATGCATTGATATGTTTCGAAACAAGGCCTGAAGAAGGTTTCTAAGTTGCGAGAAGAGGTAAGTACAAGTATTAAGCCTCAGGATCTGAACGATTTATGGAAGCTTTTTTCAGAAGTGGATGTCTTCTGAATTTGAGAGGCTGATGAGCTTTTCTAAAGCATTCAAAGTTGTTGGAGTTTAAATGGTAACTAAAAGATAAGAAGCAAGAGAAAGAATTAGAGTCTTCGAACTCTTTGCTGCAAATAAAAGAGAGGCTGAGGCCAGAGAGCTTAAAGAAGCTGAAGAAGCCAGACTCAAAGCTGAGGAAGATGTTAGAATTGCTGAAGTAGCCAAATTGGCTAAGGAGACTGAAGAAGCAGAAAGGGAAAGGCAAGATGCTGTAGTTGTCTCATCTTCTGATCCCTCCATTCTGCGTCTAGAAAAAGCAATCGATGTAATCAATGAAGAGCAAAAAGTCTGTAGAGAAAGCATAAATCAATAGAAGGTTGTTAATGATGAAGTTCAGAACATGCTTCAGTTGATTTTGGAAAATCTATATGATCAAACTCCATCTTCTTCTGGACCCTAGGCTCTTAGGATGTTTTTTCCTTTTGCTATGAACCTTAGTACTTTGTCTGTTTCTTTTGTTTTTCTTTTCTTCTTTCTATCTGATGTTATCATTTTGAAATCAAATGAAGTCTCATTTTTAATTCTTTCACTTCTTAGTTTCTTTTTACACCTTTCCTTCTTTTACTTGTGTTTTTATGTTTTTTCACATAATTACCGTTTTGATTATGACAAAAAGTGGGAGTAAATAACTGAGTAATATTTTGATTCTAATAATTAAATTCTCTGAAAAACGTCTCTGAAATAAGGGGATGTGCTTACATTCTAACCAAGATAAACTTATGTTTCTGTTAGAATTATTTTCTTTTTCAGGAATCATGAACTCTGATTGGATTCAAGATCTAATAGTGTTAAACAAAGTTTTGTCTAACTTTTGGAATCAGACTCTGAGAAGGTTAAGTTCATAATCAGACTCTGAATTGAAATCTAGAATCAAACTTCTTTTTGAATATGTTTTTTGTGACACTGAGGTTTCAAGATCTCAATTGGCATGATTGGCATCAAGAATCAAGACTCTTAAGATCTCAATATCCGATCTATTGTAACCAGGGGGAGTTTTAACCAGACGGATCATAATCACGATATATGATCTTCACCAAGTCTTAGATTCAGAGGGAGTTTCATATAAAGAATAAGTATTTCTTACCCATCTTATCTCTGATACTTTTTCTGATTATGTACACAATTGTTTCATCAAAATACATAGTTTTCTCATCATCAAAAAGGGGGAGATTGTTAGAAGAAGATTTTGTTCTGCAATTATAGCTATGAGATTTGATGATAACGACGAGTATGTTTGTATGAACAATTTTGGTACTATAATGTTTTTTATTTTTAGTATTTAACAAACATGTTCTATTTCTGATGAAAGGTGTTTCCAAGTCATTAGAAGAGATCAAGTTCCGCTTCTGCGCTACACAAGTTTTAATGAATACTAGCAAACTAATTCAGAAGGCTCTGAAGTTTAGACTCTGATACGCGATCAAAGAAACTAAGTTCTGAAGATCTGAAGTCAGAAATTCTGTTGAACAGTCCAGATGCTAAAGACTTATGTTTCTGAAGACAAAGGGTTCTGAAGACCAAGTGCTGAAGACTCTGAAGACAAAGTTCTGAAGACTCTGAAGACTTGAAGTTTTGATAACCCAAGTTCTATTTTCTTTCCTCTAACTCATGCTCAGTCGGAAGCCTCTGAAGTCAAGAAGATAAAAAGTTAAGCTTACGTGGTACAATAGTACATGGTACAAACAAACGTTTCTCTCCACTACCATGAAAGGGGAGACGCGTTGTACAATCATCTCCTCCGTGTTGAAACAAGCTGCCAATTTTGTGGAATTTCCAAAAAAGCCCTCCAAAGAATATATTACTTTATTGTCTCTCTCTCTCTCTCTCTCTATATATATATATATATATATATATATATATATATATATATATATATATATATATATATATATATATATATATATATATATATATATATATATATATATATATATATATATATATATATATATATATATATATATATATATATATATATATATATATATATATATATATATATATATATATATATATATGCTTGAAGACAAAGGAAAAAGGAAGCTAATTCATACGTTCTCTCATACGACTGTTCATAAGTATCCTTTGTTTTCTTAAGTCTATTGTTCTTGAAATACTATTTACTATAAGCTTGTGTAGAAGCAAATATATTGTAAAAAATCATTTTTAAACTGTTGTTTGATTATACCTTAAGGGACCAGTTGGTCAGTATCCTTGAGAAGTCTACGATTAGTGAGTCTTAGAGGTTATACGTGATTCACTTACAGTTAGCTTGTGCATTATAATAATCTGTGAGATTATTGGATTAAGACCTTGTTTGATAAGGCGAAATCACCTTGACGGGTGGATTAGATTAGCTTGATAATTTTCAAGTGAACTAGTATAAACATAACTTGTTCTTTCCTTCTTGCATCCTTATTATTATTATCAATAGTGAAGAAAAACTGTTTTTAGTTAAAGGGGATCCTTTTTAAGAATTTTTTATTTATTTAAAACCTAATTCAAACCCCCATTTTCTTGTGTTTTTCACACCTGCAATTGAGAGAAGGTTGAAGATCCTTGAACATATTAGAGCTCTTCTTTTCCAAGAAGATTTTTTAGGAAACGTTCATTCTATGTTTCCTGCTAATGCTCTTGTCGTTTAAGCTGGAACATTTTATTCTAGCCCCGTCATGAGTAAGTAGTTGTGCAATAGATTTTTCAGTAGTGACAAATGGAATTCCAACAATGTTTTTTTTATTTCTTGTCTTGATTCATTTTCCATAACCCAAAATTGTTTTACTAAATCAGGAAATGTGGGACCTTTTAGACTTTCAAAGAAGGTTTCCCATCTTTGAAAGGAAACATCTAATAAAAGATCATAACCATTTTCCTTGAGATTTTCAAAGTTCACTACAGATTTAGATTAAACTAGTAACTGAGATGTAGGAATGGAACATTGAAGTTCAGGAAAGTTATTACCTCTTTGTTCTGGATAAGATGATTATCCAGAGGTTGATTTTTGTGAAGACATTGTTGAAGATGAATAGATTCGAACGCGAGCGGAGAGTTTTAGGGTTTTGAGGATTTTGTGTGAGAAGTGAAGTGAGTGTTTTTTAAATAGTTTTTGCAATTATTACTAAATTATGAATAGTGATAGAATTTGACAAAGAGTAAGGTATAAGGATTTTTATTCTATTTTCAATACGATCTTACTTTTCACGGTGTCACGTCAAACGTCAGGTGTGGTTCAAAAAGACAATTGTCTTTGAAATTGAAACAAAAACCTTTCACTTTTCTGAAAGTGCATTTAATGCATTAACCCTTTTAGTTTTCAAGGAATAAAATAGATTTTAAACTAGGATAGTTTGTACTTTAATTACCCCTAAGTTTTTGAAAGCATCATTTAGCTAAAAAGTCTTTTATGCTAGAGAAATCAATTGAAAAGATTTTTAGGGAATTTGTTTTTCATATTGACTAATATTAAAAGAATTAACTTTTAGCTAATAAGAATAAAATTAATACTATGTAAGAAATCATTTAAATTCTAACCTAGTAAGTCTTGTTCTATGAAGAGTTTACCTTCATCATTGAGCTTGTTTCTAACTATCCTTTCTGTTGTATTCTTCTTGTATCTCCAGATTCCATTCTTTGTGTTGAGATATGTTATACTTCAAAAATTGCCCTCTTTATTTTTAACTCTAATTGGGTTTTACTTTGTTAGCATATGCATGCATGCATGTCATTAGATCTATACTCATGGGATCAAGACATTTTATCAGCATGTGAAAGTTCTCATGTATTTTAATGCATTCTAAATTGTGGAGGAATTGGGTGTTTCGGTGAATTTGAGGCAGTGAGAACTAGAAATAGTGTTTATGCTGGTTTGAGCTTAGAAATTCGCAACTTGCCATAAGAGTACTGTTTCGGGTTGATTCCTCAGGCATTGGAACCGTCTCGGTATTTTTTTTATTTCATTTGTTCAGGCCAGAAGTCGATTATGTGTAGAAAGTCTCTGAATAATTTGTTTTCTCTAAAGCAGTGTTTGGATTTAATGACTGGTTATCTGTTCACCGAGTGTTTGGAAATTCATAACTTTCATCTGATTTGGTATTTTTAGTGGATTCCTCGAGCATTGAAATTGTATTTATTCTCTTATCATTTCACATGTTCAGATCAAAAGCTAATTGTGTGAAGAAAATCTCCTGGAATTTTAATTCTTTGAAGACAGTATACTGGATTTATTTGCTAGTTCGTCATCACACGCATAATCAAAAATTTGTATATTCTTATTAGAATACTGTTTTGGGACGATTCTGGAGGCGTTAAAATCTTCTTATTGTCTTCTCCAACTCTCGTGTTCATACCGAAAGCTGATTATTTATAAAAGGCTTTCGAATATGTGATTCTTCTTGAAGTGATACAGTGAAAAAACGGAGAAAATATTGTGCTGAATCGTAATTTTGAGGACATTAAAAAATTAATACCTTTTGATTGGAATACCATTTTAGAGCGGTTCTTTTTTGGAAATATCCATCTTGATGTCTTCTTCGTTTCTTATTTTCGGACCGAAAACCAATTCCTTGAGGAAAGTCCTCGGAATTACGGATTACCAGAGAGATAATGGTGCTGAACCGAAATTTTTATTCACCGTTTCTCGATATTATAAAATTTGCAACTCCTTCAATTTTCATTGTATTGAGACGATTATTTCATCATAATTTCACAAATAATATCAGTTACAAGTTTGGTTCAGATTCCAAATTCAAATTTTGATCAAAGGATTATTGTTCGCGGCATTCTTTCCAGACTAAACAATGAAAAAAGAGCTGAAAACTAAATAAGTTTGTTTAGTGTGAGTGCATCTTCGAAAATTCATAACTTTCTCTTCGTTTATTTGATTGAGCCTATTCTTTTGGAAACACTTCACAAATTTTGCAGTCTTCGATTTTCGTGTTGAGCTTGAGTTGAGATTTTGCACCGATGATAACTTGGTATTTTTTTAAGTGTGGTGATTAAATTTACTTAGTGTCAAAACAGGGCACAATTCAAATTCAAATACAAGACCTAATTGGGTGAAACTATATATTGAGTTTCTCTTCACAAAAAAGAAAGAAACAAATCATTTTGCAAAGTCTTCTAAAAAATTGCACAGAATTCAAATTGGAATGCTCTCTCTTTCTCTGCACGAAAAGCTCTCTTTTCTCTCTCTCACATCAGTGGCTCACGCCACTTCCTCCTTCTACACTAGGTGGCACATGCCATTTTTCCCTTCACAGACCATGGCACCCACCAGCCTCCTACCAGGCGACCGCCACCCCTTCCATCTTGATTCTGTCGTCCGCCATGCATCCAGTGCTGTCCACCACGCTCCTTCCAATGACTGCAACAACGCACAATTCTAGCTGTTTCGCTTGCCTATTCAACTGATTCTTCCACTTCTCACTTTGATTCAACTTCACTGATCAAATATTTGATTTGGTAATTTCTAATTTCACTTGATTAACTTCTTTTGTTAAGTGATTTTGATGGAACAAGTGCTTAATTGAAGAATACATGAATTAATTGAATTGAATCTGTGAATTTATTTTCTCAATTTCCATGACAGAAGCATGTGGAATAGGTTAGATTTGTATGATCTGAAAGATTAATTGCATTGATTCTTAAATTACCATAACTTTAAATTGGTGCATCATATTAATTTTTGAACTGAGAATTATGTTTCACGAAGAGAATTTTGGATTGAATTCTGAAGTTACAGAGTCACGTTGTGAAACTGTGTTTGATATCATTCACGTTGAGAATTTATGAATTACTGAACCTTGAGATCTTGATTTAATACAATTTTCTGTTAATGTTGAAAAGTGGAATTGGTTGATTAATTGTTAAGTGTTTTTGCAATTTCTAATCACGATTCGTTTCAATGTCAGGATTAAAATTAAAGTTGCTGTGATTTTTGAAAGTGGCATTAATTTCACATGCTAATTTTGTTTCTGGATGGATTTTAATGGTTAATGTTTGAGCTTATTATGTTGATATCGAAACTCGGATCCGATTGATAATTGCAAATAACTTTTCACTTTCTGATGCTTTTTTGTTTTCTCTTTCTTCATGCTTAATTGGTAAGTTTAATTGTGATGGAAGTGTATAACTCTAGTCTTGATGTTGTGTTGTTATTTGCTAAAAAAAAATTATGACTTGTGCAAGGTACACTGTGAGAAGCTTTCGATCATGTAAATTATTATCGGTCATTTGATCGAAAAGAATTTGGTTTGAGATTCGCTTCTGTTACGAGTCACTCTTATTTCTCATTTCATGAGAAACATACTGCTTGCGCTTTTTTTGGATTGCATTTTTGTCTGGATATGTATTGTATGCATGGACTCTGATTGATGCGATGCATCCATGGCTCGCGATTTATTTCCGCAGGTGATATTCATTGGATATCATTTCTGACTATTGCGTTTTCTTGGTGAAGCTTGCTTGAAGTATTGCTTTCGCTTGCTTTGCTAACGAATCGTTGTTCGATTGGTATTCTTGTCAATTTCCTTTTGGTAAAATTCATGAAGAGCAAAGTGAGCAAACTTGAAATTTTAGACTAATGGGCCTAACTTTTGATGTTCAAACATGTTCATAATGTATTAGAGGAGCTCTAAATCCATTCATATATTTTTTATGTTTTTTATTTATTGTATTTGAATTTTTATTCTTTTAAATGCAAGTAAATCAAATAAAATATAAAATCATTGGGCCAAGGTGCATGGGCTTTTGATTTCAATCACATGGAGGCCCAAGAACACATGACAAACATGCCAAAACCGTGTGAGACCTATATGGAAGCATATCTTCATTATTTTGGAAAGTTTTCAATTGGTTTTTGGAAATAATTCATGCCATGATGGAACACGATTCTTGCCATGTTTGTTTGATATATTTCCTCCTCTATAAGCATAGCGAATACCAATGACAAGGACACGAAAATATTGTCTTCAAACACCTCTCAAAAATTCTCAAAAATTTCAAAGGATTAGGGAAAATACAAACCCTATTCTCTAGCATTTCCAAAGCCGTTACTAGCCTCATATCATCTTCCTGAGGTTTCCAGGAGTCAATACCATGCTTTACTCATCGTGAATCAACCCCAAAACCCTTCCTTTCACTAGCTCTGATTGGTAAGTTAGTGAGTTTCATTTTACAAATTTCATCATGATTTCAATCATTGCAAGCATGCCAACATGATTCATATACATTATTTGATTCGTTCTAACATCTTATATGCGAGCTTTCATGCAGAAACAACATCATGCCATTGTTAGGCCAAACTAACCACACCATGGGATTCACAGGACTTTAATTAGTCAAATAGGGTCATTTTCTTTTCTGTTTCATTTGAATTTCGCAGGTATGATTTTTATATCATTGGAGATGATGACCGAAACCACCGTCCAAGGTGGTTTGACCGGTGGGTGACTACGCGTGGCATAGCGTGATCTCCTGATTGATCCATTCAAAAAATAGGAACCCACTCATGCGCGCGTGTTTTTTTGTCTGACCTTAGTACTCACTTTATATTATATACGCTTCGATTGATTAAAGCTAACTGATGTAAAGACCACCCCAGTGGTGGCGCGCTTTCCCTTAAGACTCTCCTATGCTTGTACTTGGGTTTGATCCAGGTGTGGGACATTTTTTTCATGTTTTGTGATTCTTACAGGTCCAGCGCAAGCAGGCCTAGCGCGTATCATGCGCCTCATGTCATCACCATCAGATATTCATCAAGTCAAATCTAGCGCCCCAGATTCACAGGCGTACCATGGATCCCTTGGAGCCAGCCACACTGGATCTCACGTAAATACTGTGCTGGTATTAATGGGCCTAGTGATTCATGTTTCTCACACCCTCAGAATTACTTCTGCAAGACCATCACTTCTATTTTTATTTTGTTTCAATTTAGATTTAGGGTTTTTCTTTGATTAAATAAACTAAATCAACTTAACTTTTTTAATTAAATTAATTGTATTAATTAAATTAGTTTCTTTAGGTTTATTATTAAACTTTTTTTCATTAAAAATAATTTAGGGTTGTATTTTAGGTTTAAATTAATTCCCTTTTCTCAATTAAAATTAATTAATCATTAGGATAAACCATCAATTAGTTTCCATTAAACAATTCCTCCATTTCTTTCCATAATCTCCGCGCACTTTATTACTTTCGCATTAATTTTTTCCGATTATTGTAACTGCTAAAGGTTGTAATAGTTAATTAGGGTTTACTATTCCCCATCCCCCCAGTTTTTGTGGTTTTATACCCCTTTCCCGAAGCGTTGTAATAGAGTAGGATCTTTCTTTCCCATTTTTTACTATTTTTACTTATTACTGTATAATAATTAGGCGTATATGGCAAGATATAAAACAAAACTCTAGAAAAACTAATCCAGATAAAATATTTGAAATCAAAACACTATTCACACATGCACCTCTAGGGTGACTCCACTTGTTGCCTAAGAAAATATACAGTCATGTCCCTCGAAGGTGGGACGCTTTATAAAAAGACCCTCGGTTAAAAAGATCGTAGTCCCTCGATGACCCTTTGATGCTGCCCTCGATAAACGATCTTAGTCCCTTACGATAAAATTGCTAAAGCGCCCTACAAGTTCCTTTATGACTGTACGATGACCCGTGCATGTCCCTTATACATCCAACGATATGGCTTCCTACTAACCAATGTAGGATATCATTATCTAAAGGAGGATAAAAAGAAAAAAAAAGACTTTTGAGTAGGTAGATAGTTCTTAATCGCTTGCCCGCGAACATTTCAAAACATTTTTCACACAATGACACTTTTTCAACTAATATTTTTAAAATAAACCTTTTGTATGATGTGATACAGTGGCATAACCGACTGTTAATACAGGTTTGCATTTTGTATTCACAAATGTCATGGTAAGAAAGAGTCGCCACCGACTTTTATTTTATCCAATCAGGAAAAGCAAAAAGAACAGAAAAAACATTTTTTGAGAATATTTCTGAGTACGGGCGGTAGATTATAGAAAGGGAAGATGTTAGCACCCTTTCTATCCGTGGATTTTCACGGGATCTTAGGTAATTGCTCATTTTTTAAAATTGCTTGTGTGTTTGTGTTTTTGAAAAGTTTTGTTTTACTTCATTTTAACCCTTGTTTCTGTCCTCAAGAGTGTTACGAAGTTGTTTTTGAAAACTTTGTCTGAAAAGTGTTTGGTGTGAAAAAGTTTGTTTGTTTTGAGCAAGTACCTAACAGTTATCTACCTACTCAAAAACGTCTGTTTGTTTTCCTTTAGACAATGCTATCCTATTATTAAGGAATAGGTAGCACCGTTGTTGGAGTTTTAGGGGACATTTGAAGGGACAAGTACGATCACAAAAGCATTGTTAGGAGGTGTTAGTAATCCTACTAAATCCTTAAAGATATTTTTCCGAGGCAACATCCGAATGGGTCATTTGAGATCTTTCGGGGCTAGAGGACGACCAGTAACAAATCGTATACTTTATGACCGTTTAACCGAAGGCAACCAGAGTGGAGTAAACCCTAGGAGTGAGCATGTGCGAGTGAATTTTTTCAGTTAATTTGTCTTTGCACATTTAGGGTTTTCTACCGTTTTAATTTTCAAGTATTCTTTCCATACAATCCTATTAGCCATGCATCTAGACAGTTAAAATTTGTAGGAATTTAAAGTGCGGAAAGTTTAAAGTCCTAACTATTACAGGGCTTTTGGATAGATACACAATTATTTAACTGAAAATAAAATGCGGAAATTTAAAACCCTAATTAGTCTATTAGAACCTCGAAACAGTTACAATAATAGAAAAAAGAAATTAAAGGCGCGCACGACAAATTAAATGCGAGAAATAATTAGAAGACCTAAAAATCTAATTGAAAAAATAATTTGGTTATTTTTTGAGAAAAATTGAACTATGTACAAATTAACCCTAATTTCTAATTGACTTAAATTATGTAAAAAAGGAATTAAATTGCCCTAAATTAAATTAATCTAATTAATTATGGAAATAAAATATTTTTATGAAAAATATGATTTTCAATGTTTTTTTGTGATTTTTTGATTTAATGAAAAAATATGATTTTTTGTGTTATTTATAAAAAGGAATAATTAATAAAATAATTAAAATAAAAGAATTAAGATAAAAAGAAAGGAAATTGGGCTTGTTTTGTAAGCTGAATGGGGGGTGTGTTGTTGAATTATTCCAAGCCCATTATGACTGAGCCCAATCCTGTGCTAGATTCAGTGGTGACCATGCTTGGAGGGTGTACCATGGACCTTGCTGCATGGGACATTGGATTGGTGATGAAGATGATCCATTGGTTGGATGTTGTGGTGCATGGTGGACGCTTGGCAATTTGGAGTATGGAATCTGTAATCAAGTATGAAGAAAATAATAAAATGCTTGGACCTGGGATCGAACCCAGGTCCTCCCATTTTCAAACACGCGTCCTTGCCAGTTGCGCTGCGTTGCTTAGTTGTTAACATAATAACAACAATACATATTATATGTTAAAACGTGAATAAACTGGAAAAAAAATAAAAAATGCGCGTTTGATTCAAACGAGCCAGTGGTTATCATCCACCTCATCATCTTCTTCCCAAGTCCGTCGTTTTAGGCACGATACTTATAACTACAGACATGCTCCATAGCTACAAACCTGCAAACTTCCAAAATTCACAGCAAGCGTGATAAATCAATTCTAGATATACCAATCAACTCGTTTTGATCTCACGAGTATTATAGTACTCTTTTCTTGGCCCAATTTTACCTGCATAAAGAAACCCTAAAACGCAAGAACAAACCCTAATAATGGCAATTGTTCAAACAATCATTAAAATGCAAAATCAATTAAACCAAAACATTCCGAATGATGATACAAATATCATGCTATGCTTAAAACTTGTTAACCATGCGTAAATAACCAAAATCAAATTCAAGAAATATGCCAAACCGTGAGAGACGTGGAGGCTGATTCCTGAAGTTTTGAGGCGTTCAAATGATCTTATTAGCTTAAGGAGATATCCAGGAAGAGATTGGTAGCTTTGAACTGCTTTGAATTGCCCTCTAAGCTTGAAACCGATCCACACTTTTTTTTGGAAAAGTTTGAGTTTTGCTTGCTAGCTTGCACGACCTCAATCCCCCTTTTTTTTCATTGGTTGTGTTCTGTTTAAGTACTAGATTGTATTAGGTTAACAAAAAACATGCATATCTTTGTGAATTAAAAAGATTTGATTTGATTTTGTTTTTTATGATATCTTTCCAAAACAACCAAAATCATGCTATTTTTTATTCAATCAACCCTTGCACGACTTGGATATGATATGCTAGCTTGATTGGATTTGATTCCACCAAAAATCCGATCACAAAACAAATCTTTGATATTTTTTGCTATTTATTTGATTTAATTTGACTTTTAAATGATAAAAATCAAAAATGAAATAAATAAATGAAGAAAATAATGTATGAGTGCTGATTTGGGTCGTGGACCATGTCACAAGCAAGATTCAATCATGAAAAACTAGGCCCATTTGACAAAAAATGCATGTTTGAGCACATTTGACTTTTGGCAATTTTACAAAAATGGTCAACTTTGACAAGGCATATTTCCTCCAATTTTAACCCTAGAAAGGTGTTCTTGGACTTTTTATAAAGCTTAGGATGTCCTATAAACAACTCTTTTGGTATCATCTCAAATGGGTCTTCCATGTTCATGTAAGAAGCTTTGACCTAAAAGGTGTTTTTGTTGACTTTTCAAAAGGATCTATAATGTAGAAATTCCTTTCTTTTGATGAGTACATATTTTGAACTTAAGGGATGAAGATGGGTTGTAGGGAATTCCATCTTCTTAAAAATGAGCCTTGGATGGAAAATTTCTGATAAAGTATGAGGAAGTTATGGTTGGTCAAAGTTTGGTTGACTTTTCCTGAGAAACCCTAATTTAGCAACTTTTGGGTTTTGATGAATTTGCGGAATTCCTTGGGGAATAATGATCAAACCTTGACAAAATGATGAAATCACTTCAAAATGTTGATGTTTACCAAAAATCTTTAAGTTTGACTGTATGTGGTCCACAGTTGACTTTTGACCTAGTATCGTTGATTTTCAGGCACCTGAGCAACTGACTGAGCAAACTTCTTGTGTAAGGCATGAAAATTGACATGGATGATCTTGAGAACACATTAGGACCATGGAAAGCATTTGGGACCTTTGGAGCTCCCACACCCTGATGAAAATGAAAACCCTAATTTGGGGTACACTACCTTAAGAGAGAGTTTGTCTGGTCAACCCTTGGGCACCCTTGAGCAACTTGAGGACCTCAATGGGCATGTGTTGCATAAAATGAGAGGGAAAATTTTGGGGTACAACATATGCATTCTCAACGATACGAGAATCATTACAAAACTGTCGCACATAGGAATTTTTCAAAATACTTTCAAACACATATTCACAAAGCATTTTCAAAGTGAACTAGCGATTAAGAGCCCGTAGATAACTATGGATGGAAAGGGTGCTAACACCTTCCGTTTTGATAACCTACCCCCTTACTCAGAAAATTCTCAAACGTCTTGTCTATTATTTTCACCCTTTCTTTTATTGGATAAAAGAAAAGTTGGTGGCGACTCTTTCTTTCCACAACATTTGGGATAAAACGCAAAACCAAAAGTCAGTTATCCCACTGTATTACATAAAGATTTAATCCACTATAACCAAACTGATTACAAATGCACGGGTAACCGCCAGTGACTAATAAACAATGACACGTTCAGTGATCCGATTTAACGAATATAACATTCATTGACCCAATAGAATCTGATCATTTAAGATCTCCTATCAGGGTTTCCTACAATGAATGAAGCCATTATCTTCTTGAGATCAGACCTTCATAAAGTCACTCAAGGAACCTTTCAATGATATGTTCAGTGATTCGATTTGACAGATATAATAATCATTGACCCCACATAATCCAATCACTTAATATCTCTTGTTAGGATTTTCTATAATGATCGCAACCATTATCTTCTTGAGATCAGACCTTCACAAGGTCACTCAAGGAATCAATTAAAAATAATTGATAAGGTTCTTGTGTTTACGTGATTGCTTCTTCTAAGCAGATTACACAAGTGATTTAAGCATATATTATTTAACACATTTTTGAGAAACAACTCTAGTGTTAAAACAATTTACATAAAAAGATCAAAACTATAACACAATACGAGCAACAACTATTGTGTACATTACAATGTTCTACAAATATGTATATGATTAGAAGTTGAGTAGAATATTGTAGTGTTCTTCATCTTCATCTTCTTGTTGAGCAAGTTCCGAGCAACCACTCATTACTTCTTCTGAGATCTACCAAGATATATACAATGATAGTTTGAATAGCATCTTGTATAATCTTCTTCTTCATTGAGCAAGCTACGAGCAACAACTCCTTACTTCTTCATGTTTCATCCAAGATGTATATGATGAATAGTTGAATAACATCTTGTTGAAATCTTCTTTCTTCTTTCTTTCTTTTCTCTCTTTCCTATGTAGTGGTCTTCAAAATGTGTAGCATTGTAGCTTTAACATGTTCAGCATCCAAGGCTTTCCTTTCACAGGTTAAAACTCTATTTGGCCAACAGAATATTTCTTCAAATCTTTGATCTTCTTTTATAGCGTTGAGAGAGAGAGACATTGTGAGGATAGAAACGTCTTTACCTGCATTAATGGTTAGTTCTCAATGGATAGAAAAAGGTGTAAGAGTTTAGACAGTTTAAAACAATATTTTCCATAGCATGTCCTTTTTCCAATGCTAGTTTTCCACCTTTTCTCTAAATAATGTTTTTCTAATAAGTTTGCAAATAGATATCTGTTAGGAAAAGAAAGTAATTATAAATCCAGTTGTTTGTTCCTAACGGTCACAATGAGAGTGGTTGATAATACAGTACGAAAGGATTTTCCTTACGCCGCTCTAGAAGAGTAGAGGTCACAAACACATTATGTACCTTTTGTACACCATCACACATTAACCATTTTAAACTTCTTCTTATCTTTAGAGGCTTCAGATAATTTAAATGTTGAAGCTTGTTGTTGAAGATTTTCTCATAAGTCTTAGAACCTAAGTCTTGGAGTCTTAAAAACTTGTCCCTTCAAAACTTTGTCTTCAGAGTCTTCAACACTTGGTCTTAAGAACTTGACTTTCTTTAGATCATCAGAACATGTTCAGTAGAACCCTGTCTTCATAATCTTCAGAACCTGTAACACACAGAAGAAAAGCTCTAGAAGGCCTCCAAAGCTTAACCACTAAGTCACGATTATAACCTCTTGTACTAATGTTCCTTAGACACGTTGCATAAGACGTATTCAGAATCTTGACTTCAACTGTAACACATAACCAACGGTTTTCTTTCAAAGTGTTTATGTTTAGAACCTGATGACGTCACACGCCTTGTACCAGAGTTAGAACATTATAGAAGCAACTACACACTAGAACAAAACCATTAGAGTATACAATTGTTCTCAATCATATCATGTAAAGTTATCATTAAAATCCTAAAGCCATATGTAGAAACACTTCTTGTTCATACACACTCTCTCTCTATCTATCTCTTTCTCTCCCTCTCACTCTAAATTCATCTATTTTCAAAACTTTTATCAAAATCAATTTGGCTTAGTAAAAACTCTTTAAAACCAATGTATAATCAATTATGATGTTTACTTAATCAATTATATAAAAAAATGCACCTTTTAATTGATTATGCCACTTGTATAACCAATTGTGGGGAGAACTCTCTTAATAATCGATTAAGGAAGCATTATAGTTGATTATATTTTAGATCCAGCAAAATATTTCTATTTTGATAGGTCATCATTGATTGTGATCGTAGCACAGACGATTATGAAGCAAATCAGATCTTAAATTTTTTCCTTTCTTGGCTAAATATTTTACTATAAAAGAGGACTTGTGATCATTTAAAAATACATAATTATTGTGAATATTACTTCTCTTCTACTTTCATTGTTCCTTTTAGAATTTTCCCATTCACTTAAAACTTGGAGTCACAACATTTATCATACGTATTACACTTGATCACCTTCCGAAATCAACGTTATTGATACTTACCAGCTTGGAATACAACAATATATCCAAGAAGCCTTGCTAGTATACTCCTAATCTAACTTGGGGTTCCTTACATTATAGTTTATTCCTTTTTAAGGTAACAACTAAGCATTTCTTAACACACAATAATTTCCTTAGTTATCACTATCGCCTAAAATAGATGAATCGAAATGTTATTCCAGTCCAATTCATCCTACTACATTATCTACACGCATGGAAGTAACACACATAATCATTTAGACAAGCTAGGATTTAAGAGGAACTAAGAAAGGACAAGTCAGAGGTCGGCTACAACCACTCGTAAGGGGTGCTACAACATGTAGCCTAACCAAATCTATTCTCCATATATTTTCCAGGGGCCTGCTACGACCACCCGTAGGGGTACTACAATTCATAGTTATGCCCTGAATCCCTCACCATATAAGAATTGGCGGCTGACTATGGCCATCCGTAGTGGGTGCTACAGCCCGTAGCCGTGCTCAGAAAACCTTTTTTTAATCAATTTTGTTCTAACATCGGCATATGATCAACTCTATCCAGCAACAAATCAATAATATAATGTTCAAACATTAGAAAATGATAGAAAACATATCATATAGAACATGCATTAATTCACACAAGTATATTCGTGATCATTAAGCAAACAAAGATGTCATAAAATCAAACAGTCAAATAATTTTTATGAGTTTAACCCAACCACATCATGAAACGATCCTAGGGTGTCCTAATCCCAGTCCAAGCCCTAAATAATCCCACCTCTTTTGATGGAAATTCTTAGTTTGAAGAAGAGACGATGATGATGAACAAACTTTCAACCCTCATTCTCCTCCAAGACTTCTACAACTCAAACATGAAAGTAAGCATTTCAACTTGGTCAAGCTTTCTCCTTTCCTCTTCTTATCTCCTAATCACCTCATTATTTCTTCTGAATTATAGACAAAGAGAAAATGAATGGAAAATAAGGTTTTCAAAAGAAAATCGATTTAAATATATTTCCATGAATTTGAATCATTTTCCCCTTGCACTTTAGTCTAATTCCTAATCATTTTGTTAACTCTAATTATGACTACCAATCCAATTAATTTACCACTAATTCACTAATCAATAGGTATACATTGTAACACCCTAAACCCAAAAACTTATATTTAAAGAATTACTCGACAATTTAAGGTGCCACGATGACAACCCTTCAACAATCTCAAAAACATTTAGCAACACATAGCAGAATTGTAAAGAACATGCAACATATGTCATCACACGCTCTCCATCCATTAGGCTCATTGCGACGGAAACATAATTAAATCAAGTAATGACCACATAGAGACTCAAAAATTTAGTCTCATGAAGATTTAAATTTCATAACGTAATTAAAATGAAGTTGTATTGTTCAACTCTCAACAACTTATAAACTTCAACAAACATGGTATTAAACTTTAACAAATCATAATAAGCAAAAACAAACGTTCCCAGCCCCGATATTACATAATCAGAGCATAACTTCTAGAATAATAACAAAACTAAACGAAAATAACTCCAAAGATCTATCTTCCACTCACAGCAGCAAACTCTACTATTGGGTATCTGCAAGATGTCCATGGTGGACAACATTAAAGCAAAGGGGGTGAGAGTTCACTTTAATAAATTTAATGGTATAAGCTGCAAGGTAAAATACAAACATATACACATATTCCACATTAATTAAATAATCATATTCTCACACCCAACTCAACATCATACACAATCACGCATACAACTCATTTATGCAATGCAAATCACGACAGCAAATTGACTCATATGCATGTGGTACCAATCAACAAAGGTTCTTAATATGAACCGGGTCCACCCTTCTAGACTGCGAACCCACCATTATAGGTTTGGGACAAGTTACTAGTCCAACCTTCTAGACTTGTAACCTGCCTCTTTTAACAACAACGACATAAATGATACATGTCATACAATTGATGCAACAACAACAACATGTTTATAATCCCCCTTCAAACCATAAACAACAATGATTGTGTACATTTTCATAATTATCCACAAAGAAGTAATAGTATGCATTCCATGCAAATCATTAAACAACTCAAGTAATTACATGCAATTCAACCAACATATTCAACAACAATAGATAATTATCGCAACTCAATAATCAAGTTTAACACAACATTATCATCACAATCTAAGCATTTCCATCAATCTTTAATTAATTCATAAAATCGATTAAAAGCATGTTTAGTTATCGAGTCACATTTAAAAAACATAAAACAACATTTATACATCGCCTACATGCAAAAACAGACCCGATAAATCAAACCGGAAGCTCAAAACACACAAACTGATAAACAGTGCCCTTCTTGGCAGCTTGACAACCTAGTTGTAACCTGGGTGACGGTCACGACCCAACTCGTCATCCCTTATATGCTCAGCTTATCACTCTGGTTATAGTGGGCAGGGAAATCCCACTCTGGGTCCATGATGACCTGCTCATCAGGATAGTGATGCTCGTTAATGACCTAGTCATCACCCTATAACAGAAGGAAGAAACAAGATTTTTTCCACGGAAGCTCCTTTTTTTATCCCAACCACTCATAACAGTCCAAAAAATTGTCGCGCATATTATATAATAATTATAACATATCAATTCATCAATATAACACATTTACTCGACACATTTCATGACTTTACTATTATTCCTAAACCTTCAAAACTCATCAATAACTTCCCAACATTAACCATCCCTTAACATAATTTATACACAAATTGGCGCACAAAAATAATCATCACAAATAACATACATCAACATAACAAACATCGGTTTCAGAAATTCAATCAAAACCCAACAATTTTATTGGAGGTTAAAGACTTTCATGATAAGCCTCATGTATATACCCATTAGAGATGTAGTTCTACCCCTTACCTGGTTTTCCTAGCAGATATGCATTTCCTAATCCCTTGGGTATGGTTGCCTCTTTCTCACAAAAACCTTGTTCTTCACTCTTCATTTCTTTTTTCCCCACTTCTAATTCACGTTACTGTAAACTCTCTTAATTTCTTTAACTCCTATATTTTAAAGAAAAATCTCATCTCCCTATTTAGGTTATTATCTTACTATCCCTAACTTATTCTCATAATCTCCTAATTACCCTTATTCTTCTACTACTTCTAATTTCTCATTTTAATTAAATAAATCAATTAAAATTGCTATTATTTTAATTATTTAAAATTTTAATTAAATTCTAAATATTTATAGTAAACTCCACCACTTCCAAACTACTCTCTACACCTCTACCTCTAGAACATACACCCCTTCAATTATTATTTAATTAATTAATATTACCCAAAATTAAATAAAATATTAACAAGTACAAATAAATCATAGATAATCAAAATAAAATAATTTAACAAAACTGGGGTATCACATTAATCATTATTAGAAGACTGTAGGTATTACTCCCCCCCCCCCTTTAAATTAAAATTTTGTCCTCGGAATTTTTAAATTACCTAAAGAGATTAGGGTATTTTTCCCGCATTTCAGACTTTAGCTCCCATGTAGCCTTGTAGGGATGTGAATCTTCCCAAAATACCTACACCTACGGTATCTCATTATTTATTATCAATTTGATGGTGTTGTACCCCAAAATTTGCCCTCCCATATTCTTCAAGGTTTATCAAGATTCACCTTCAAATGGTTCGAGGGTTGCACAGTCAAACATCCTCATAAGCCAGTCAAAATTAGGGTTTTGGTTCTCTCAGTGAATTTGAGGTTTTTAATGGCTCAATCAAGTCTCATGTGCCCATATACATTTTCAAGCATCTACATATCAAGTTTCAAGACTTACAATGGCAAATTGCACAGTCAAAAGCCCTATTTGGTTCACAATCAACTGCAGGGGCAAAATGGTCATTTTATAGTCAAAAGTCATAATTTTTGGTCAACATCTTATTTTGAAGCCACAATCATCATTTTATCAAGTCTTGATCATGATTCCACAAGAATGGCTCAATAATCATCAAAGATGCAAAAGTTACTATTTTTGGATAGTAGAAAAGTCAACTGTAATTTGACCAGGGCATAACTTTTTCATGGTTCATCAGAAAAATCCCATCCAATGCTCATTTTGAAGGGGATGACATTTCCTACAACTCATCTTCACATTCCAAGTCCAAAAAATGCTCTCACAAAAAGTTATCAATTTCTACATTATAGGTCAATTTCAAAAGTCCACAAAAAGGCATTTTAAGTCAAAGACCATAACTTGAGATTGGTAAATCCAAATGACATGGTACCAAAGGCATTGGTTAGAGGACTTCAAGACCTTTCCAAAATGTCCAAGAACATGTTCATATGATCAAAATTGAGCAAGATATGCATTGGAGAAGTTGGGAAATTTTTGTGAAATGGCAAAAGTCAACTATCCTTAAAACTTCAATTTTTGACAAAAGGGCCCACTTTCTTCCACTTGATTCAGCCTTGTCATGCCATACACGTGTCCCATGATTAATTTCAAGATCAAACATTTATTTTTCTATTTTATTTAATTTTTATTGATTTAATTCATTTTAAATCCATAATAATTCAAATAAAATCTAAAAAATTAATGGAATAGCATCTTTTGATTTGAATAGCTTTTATATGTCATATGCCAGCTACCAAATTCGTGCTAGGGGTTTTTATGCATAAAATCTTGAATTTGAACCAAAAATGGAAGGTTCTTTAATGGTGGTCAACAAGATCTCCAAACTTAATTACACAAGGATTAAGGCCTAGCTGCTGACCTAATTCTATTCCCATATATGCAAGCAAGTGAACCCTAATGCCATTCACGTGCAAAACTGCTGCAAAGAGCCATTCCCATATTGAAAAAATTCAAAGAAAGCTTGAAACTGATTTCCATACTCTAGGCCAATTCAAGGCAATTTAAGGATTCAAACACCTTGCTGGGACACTCAGAAACCTTTTGGAATCAATATCAAGGGCTGAAGCTTGAGAAATCGCACCAAACAGAATCACGGTTTGCTTATTCTTTTTCAGAATCGAAACTCACATTTTATGCATCATTAACATGTTATAATCATTGCTTTGCATTGCTCTAACCTTTCTGAAACTAATGGTATAGGTGAATCGCGTTATGGTGCCCTGAAACAGAAAACGCCATTAATGGATTTTAGGGTTTCCAAGCTTTAAAATTAGGGATTTCTAGCACAAGAAAAATTAGACCTTCTCACGCATATGGTTGAACTCAGGAGATTGAGACGAACATGTTGACACCATCGCGCCCTATTTCTATTTCGTGTGCGCCTAATCGCTATTTTCTGTCGTCCTGTTTTGTGGGGGTTAAAAACCCCCGCTATCCAATCTTTTTTTTACAGGCCAGGTGAAGAAGATGAAGACGTGGTAATATACCATTGTCTTGTTCAAAATATGCGCGCTACTTTTTCTTTTTTCAGCATATAACTTGTTTATTTTATATTACATTTGTTTCTTGTTATGTTAACAAAAGCAAGTGAATGGTTCAGTAGTTGGTGAGGTGTCTGTGAAACATTGGGACCTGGGTTCGATTCCCAGGTCCACCCAAATATTATTTCTATTTTTTCTCAACATGGTTCTATGCAGGCTATCCCAAGCGTCCCACCGTACGCCTCATCCTGATGCACGCCATATGTCCACAATCACAGATCTAGTGGTCATGAGATGATCCTCACCATGCACTCAATCAACCAACAGACACTTGATCCAAAGTCAACGCAGGCTTGAGAAACAAATGGGCTGCAGATTCCAACACAAACCTCCATTATTGGGCCACACCCCCTAGTTAAATTTTTTTCTTTTATTTTCCTTTTACTAATTTCTAACTATTACTATTATTATTTATTTAACTAACATAATTAATTTTTTCACAATAAAATTCAGAAAACCAAAAAAAAAACGTTTTTATTAATTTCAATTACTTATGTTGTAAATAAATTCATTAATTAATTTAGTTGTTTAATTAGGTTAATTGTAATCTTTTTCACATTAAATAAAAATGAATTAGACTTAGGTTTTTTTTTTACACTTTTAATTTCTTTTTTTATTTTATTTTATTAAAAACTTAAAAAACACAAAAAACACAAAAAACACAAAAACATTTTTTTTAATTAATTAATCAGTCATTAGGGTTAATGTTTAATTAATTGCAAAAAAGGACAAATTCAATTCTTTTCTCAAAAAGGGTCAAAATCCTAAGGACGTCCCGATTCATTCTTTCGCGCGCATATTTTTAATTCGTTATATTGATGTATCTGTTCCCGAGGATGTAATAGTTAATTAGGATTTTATTGCTTTCTTTTACTTTCTCGCACTTATTTTCCAAACAGGTTTTGTTTTTGGCGATGTATATACCCGCGCCTTGTAATAGCGTAGGTTTATATTTCCGCAATTTATTTTCCGCACTCTTAACTGTTAAAAATGCATGAAAGACTTGTATGAAAAATAAAATCAATCCGTAGCTCACAAATAACATGCAAAGACAATTTAACTGAAAAACAACACACATGCACATGCCACTCCTAGGGTATGCCTCACTGGTTGCCTCAACGTGGTCATCAATTATAGGGTGTCTTAGAGGTCGCCCTCCTGTCTAAAGATCCAGTTACCTCGAAATGGTTGCCTCGGATAAAAAAGGATCTAGGACATTAGGGTTACCGCTAAGGCGTCCTACCATTGCTTTGGTGACCACATTGTCCCTATAATCGAATTGACCCGAATACCTCCAACGACGGTGCTTCCTACTTCTCAATAGTGGGATAGCCCTGTCTAAAGGACTCTTACACAGCCTAATTTCTTAGAGTAGGTAGATTTCTCCTAAGTACTTGCTCTTTTCAAAACAAACAATAACAACTTTTCACACCTACACTTTCAAAAGGTTTTCAAACAAATATTTCATACACTCTTGAGGACAGATACAAGAGTTACCTAGAAATTTTTCAAACGAAACTTTTTCAAAACCCACATACACTTGAAAAGCAAACAATTTTTGAAAACATAAGAGCAAGTACCTAAGAGCCCGTGGATAACCACGGATAAAAAGGGTGATAACACCTTCCCTTTCTATAAATCTACCTCCCGAACCGAGAAACATTCTTGAAAAGGAATTTTGCTGTGATTTTGTCCTTTCCATGTTGGAGAACATAAAAGACGGTGGCGACTCTTGCTTACCGCGACATTTCGCGAACCAGCTTAAAAAACAGTCAGTTCTATTTCCACCGATCACAGAACTGGCGACTCTATTGGGGAAACTTTTAAGTGAGGTGTACCTTAGGATTAGACCACCCTTATGTTTTAAATTGTTTGCTTTTTTTGCTTTTATATTGTGGGCTTGTCTTGGAGTTTCATAGATCCTAACCCGGATTTGGGGAATACCCTTTTAGGTAGAATAAGATTTGAGGGACCTGTCTGGCATAGACTGACACGGGTGAAGCAGTGGCTACGTTGGTGTGACGCCTTGGTCTGTACCGATATCCCTTGTGTTGCAACGAGGAGAATATGGGTCTTCTGAGGAGTCATTAAGCACCAACCGACCTTAGAACCCTAAATTGACCCAACTTGGCCATAGAACAGTAGCAGTATGCTACACTCATTGAGGCTAAACTCTCGCGATGGTTCTGGCCGCAAGAAAAGATTGCGATGCTGGAGTTATGACCGATCGAGGGTAGTCGATGATATTGAGATCCTCTAGAACCCGGTTACTATTTTCTAGGACAGGTCTTAACCAACGCAACTGAAAGAGGGTAGTACCTAAACTTCATGCTGGCCTGAAATCTAAGGGATCTTTTGTGTGACTTGTGTGCCTTCAAACCTGACTACTTGCATGTTCTTGTTATCTGACACATGAGTTCCTTGCAGGTGTTGTTTACAGTTCTTAATCTGGGCTTATAACAGGGTTTACTTACATCACTCCATGCATAGCATAACATCATACTATCATACCATTGCATACATCCTACATAAGGATTAACCCATTTCAAGGATCTCAAGGGTCTGTGATGCAGGTCAAGATGAACCAACTGTCTAGCAAGGGGCAAAGGGGATTTATTTTCCTCTTTCCAAGGTTGTTGGAGATCAAAACACGATGACTTGAGTCAGGGGCTATGACCCACTCGATATGGTGAGCTTTGACTCTTGAAGAAGGACTCTCAACAACATGAAGTTCCTTCAATCAAGCTACCAGATTCAAATGCTAACAATTTTCTTGTTTACCCCGCGAGATCCTTGAAAACATTGCATACATATACATACATATCATTGCATTACAGGTACCCCTTTTACAGGTCACTTACCTTCTTCGCTGTTTATTTCAGCAATCATCATGAATCCTGAATCATCCAATGAACAAGCTATCAAGGCCCTCCAGGCCCAGAATGCCCAGTTCCAAGAGATGGTTATGAGCTTAGCCCAGGGTCAACAGGAGTTGAAGACCCCGCTTATGAAGAAGAAGAAGAAGAGGACTGTTTTGTTCAACCCTAGACGCAGATCTGGGAATGGATCACAAAATGAGGCTGATCAGACTCCTTCCTCTGTTGGGAAAGATAGCCCACAAGAGAGAGAGGTTCCTAGTCCCGTGGTCTCCGACAACGAGACAGATTTCAATGATGAACAATACCCTCCTGCTGAGGACCGGTACAAACAACTAGAGGACCGTCTAAGGGCTATGAAGATACAGAAGGTGCCCGGTCTGGACTTCGAAGATCTAGGTCTGTCCTCTGGGGTGGTGATCCCATACAAGTTCAAGGCACCTGCTTTCGCCAAATACGACGGAGCTTCCTATCCTAAGCTGCATCTCAGATCCTATGTAAGGAAGATCCAACCTTACACTGCAGACAAGAATCTATGTATCCATTTCTTCCAGGATAGTCTTTCAGGGACTCAACTCGAATGGTTCTATCAGCTGGATGGAACCAGTATTCGTAACTGGGAGGACTTGGCTACTGCATTTTACAAGCAGTATCAGTACAATTCCGACCTCGCTCCTACGCGTACCCAACTCCAGGGTATGTCGCTAGGGACGGGTGAAGGATTCAAGGAATATGCACAAAAGTGGAGAGACCTTGTTGGAAGGGTGCAACCACCTCTGACCGACCGTGAGCTCGTTGATATGTTCTTGGGGACCCTGTCTGGTCCTTTCTTCAACCATCTGATTGGGAATTCTTCTGCTGGGTTTACAGATTTGATCTTGATTGGGGAAAGAATTGAAGCTGGTATCAAGGCTGGGAAGATTCAAGAAGCTACACCTTCTGACACTCAGAAAAAAGCCTTACGCGGGGAAGAAAGAGTCCAATGTTGCGTACAGTCAAAAGAGTCGTCGTGACCAACACATAGGGGCAGTCATGATCTCTGGTTCTACACCACGCCGACAACAGTAAAAGGGAAATCAACGAAGGCCGAACGAGCCTAAAAGACAGTTCACCAACATCAACATGCCATTGTCACAAGCACTGCAACACATGTTGAAGATGAATCTGATTGCGGTGATAAACCCTCCTGCAAATCCTAAGACTTCTTCTCCAAGCTACAACCCAGATGCGAGATGTGCTTATCATTCTGGTAGCCCGGGGCACGATACTGAGGATTGTTGGGCGCTGAAATACAAGATCCAGAATATGATTAACGCCAAAGAGATCGAATTCGAGCCTGCCGAGACTCCCAATGTGATCACTGCTCCCTTGCCAAAGCATGGCTAGGATTGAAAAAAACTTTTGTTCATTCGAATGTTCAAGTTGTATTTTTCTTTGATTATTCAAACATTTATTCATGTCAAACGTTGTTATTTCATTAATGCATTACACGTGTCTGTTTTGAAGTAATTGTGTTTACTATGCTTAAAATTGCTTTTATTTTTGATGTTCAACTCTCGATTTTAAAATTCTAAGCCTCTTGAGGGAGGATGACGAAAACAATACCACAATTTACAGTATGCTTTTGAACAGACCCCGCTGATGAGGTACAGGCATTGTTTCAATTCCTAAACACTGGAGTTATAAGGAAGATAATCCCTCGTCAACCCCTTCGAGCCAAAGCAGTAGGAGTTTTTTTTTTCTTTTCACAAAAAAATTTAAAACCCTTAATTATAACCTGGGGCATGGTAGTTCTCTCAGTTGATCCAAGTGCACAACGAATGGCACCAAAGAAGTCCTTACAAAACAAAAAGACAGGGATGGTTCCGAATAATCACAAAGACAGGCAGTCATTATCTCTCAGAAATAAAAACCCAATAAGTCAAAACCTATGAAGGAGACTTACAAAAACTGGGGCATCCCGCTGACTGTAATCACAAAAGAAACAGTTCAGGCAAAAAACAGGGATAATAAAATCAAAAAAGAAAGAGGTCCTACAAACCCTCCACAAAAAAAGAAATGATTGCCTATTCAAAATAAATTGTCAATATCCGAACCATCACTGGAATATCAGGACAAAGACTCAAACAAGGTCTAATGCACGATCAGCTGAGTTTAGGTTCGAAGAACATCACGAAGAGCGGATGGGTATAAATAAAATTTGAGCCTTTATCCTTTGTTTCTTAAACCGTGAACCAGGCCACGCTACAACCCTTAAAAGTCCTAGCTGAAGCATGGGTTAGTTCGAAAGCATACTGTTACGAAAGGTATCCTGACTCCTTAAGGCTTGCGATAAAATAACGAGTTGACATCACATTTACAAAAATTCACTTGTTTTACTGAAACTGCATTTTCAAAAATTTCAAGACAGACATAAGCTTTGCATTCTTAAAATAACATTGTTTGCATATGACTATTTGTTCGAACAACAGAGAAATTCGCACGAAGAATATCTAGTGAACAAAAGCCCTTCCAATCAAGGGGCATGGCATGATCATTGTCCATCATCTAGGGCAGTCAGGTCAAGATTCAGAGAATCTCTCAAAAATGCCAAATAGCCTGGGGCAATCTCCGCCTGAGTCACTTGGGGCATTGAACATAAATTCCAGCAACGAATCTTGCATGATCAAACATCTTTTGGTAGTATGACAACACAACACTACTGACAGTGACAACTCCCTACGTTCAGAGAACATGGACATAGTCGAAAAAAATACTACGCATAATCAAAGACCCGCTAGGTTGACACACCTAGGCAAAAATAAGGGCTTCCCGGCGAACCAAAAGGGTTCGGGCAAAAATAAGGGATGAAAAATGAAAAATCTGTACACCCGGCAAGTCGAAAACCTGAAAAGGCGGCTTGGGCAAGAATGGGTATCCCGGTGGACTGAAAACCCGAAAGGGTGGTCCAGGCAAAAATTAGGGATCAAAGCGTACGACTATGTCCCTTCATCTCGTCACTTGTCTACCAAAAGAGGATTCGTCAAACCGGCAATCATCAAGCACCTCCACAGGTATCTTCTCCCATAGAAGCTGGGGCAATAAGAGTGCCCAAACTGTACAGCTGCTTTGCTCACCAGGTACCAAGGTAGATTCAGCTGAAGAATGTAACCAGGATACCTTCACTCCCCGAGAGTAAGACAAATCAGCAATACTCTCCCCCGAGCAGAGTTGGTCTCCTGTCAACCCCGAAAAGGCACAGTATCTCCAGCAAGTCAACGATACTCTCCCCAAGCAGAGTTAGCCTGCTGTCAGCCTTGAGGAAGTTGGGTATCCCCAGAAGATCTCAACATTCCCCAGCGGAGTATGCAGATGTTCCTAAGCAAGCATCCCCGACAGAAATATAAGATTGTTCCCCGGCGGAATACAGACACCCCAGTGGAGCCACATCCCCAGTGCAGTCTGAAAAGTTTCCCCAGGAAAGTTGAATCATCCTCCCCAGTAGATTCTGGAAGCTTATCCCCAGTAGATTTTGGAAGCTTATCACCTGTAGAGTACATACGTCTCTCCCCGACTATATCCAACGGTTATTCCCCACCAGAGCTTATAACTAGGTTATCCTCAGCTAATTGCCACGGAAAGATCGTCCTCAGAGAAGTTCTTCCTATCCCCCAGCGGAGTTCAACAAAGCTTATCAACAGAATCCCCAACGGAGTTATCATCAAATCTCAGTGAAGTATCTCTTCCCACAGAGTAATTCCCAGCAGAGTAATCTCTCCAACAAGTTTATCCCCCAACGGAGTCATCTTCTCCTACCGGTTTATTCTTGCAATCATCTTCCCCAGCCGAAACGAAGAACTCTACTCTTCAACATCAGCCCAGGATTCAACAAACTTCCCGGCATTCGTCAAGGATTTATTTTCCCAGACGAAGATACATTCATAAACATCACATCTTCATACATTATGACATGCATACGCATCATACAACATAATCTCATTTATTTTTGAGAACATCTTGATATCATGCAGTTCATACATCATGACATTGCATGCAGCTAACGTTTTTGCCTTTTCAGGAAAAGGCCTATCAAAATATGATTACCATCTACCTTTGCAGTTCCAGATCAACACCGGTAACAAGCCAGGAAAATTCTGTGGACGATTGATCATGGGTTAATACCTGAAACCAGACAGGACAATTATCTACTCGATTGTCATGAGGCGACCCTACACCGGTTCCTTCTCAACTTCAGATGTAGTTTTTTACACGAACTCATCATCAGGCAACCCTACACCGGTTCCTTCTCAATTTTTAGATGAAGTTTTACACGAACTTACCCTGCAAGTAACCTTACCCCGGTTCCTCCAGAAGTCTTACACGGACTTATCTCAAGATAACCTTACCCCGGTTCATCAAGAAGTTTTACACGAACTTACCCTGCAGGTAACCTTACCCCGGTTCCTCCAGAAGTCTTACACGGACTTATCTCAAGATAACCTTACCCCGGTTCATCAAGAAGTTTTACACGAACTTACCCTGCAGGTAACCTTACCCCGGTTCCTCCAGAAGTCTTACACGGACTTATCTCAAGATAACCTTACCCCGGTTCATCAAGAAGTTTTACACAAACTTATCATGCTGTAACCTTACCCCGGTTCCTCCAGAAGACTTACACGGACTTATCTCAAGATAACCTTACCCCGGTTCATCCAGAAGTTTTACACGAACTTACCCTGCAGTAACCTTACCCCGGTTCCTCCAGAAGTCTTACACGGACTTATCCCGAAGTAAATTTACCCCGGTTCCTCTAGAAGTTTTACACGAACTTACCCTGCAGTAACCTTACCTCGGTTCCTCCAGAAGTATTACACGGACTTATCCCGAAGTAACCTTACCCCGGTTCCTCCAGAAGTTTTACACGAACTGACCCTGCAGTAACCTTACCCCGGTTCCTCCAGAAGTCTTACATGGACTTATCCCGAAGTAACTTTACCCCGGTTCCTCCAGAAGTTTTACACGGGCTCGTCACCAAGAAACCCTACACAGGTTCTCTCTTTCTAAAGATGAAGTTTTACACAGACTCGTCACCCAGAAACCCTACACAGGTTCTCTATTTCCAAGGATGCAGTTTTACACGGACTCGCCATCAGTAAACCCTACACAGGTTTCCTTCTCAACTCCAGATGCAGTTTTACATGGACTCGTCATCAAGAAACCCTACATAGGTTTCCTTCTTTCCAAGATGCAGTTTCACACGGACTCGTCATCAGTCAACTCTACACAGGTTACCTTCCTTCAAAGATACAGTTTTACACGATCTCATCATCCGGCAACCCTACACAGGTTCCCTCTCTCAACTTACAAAATTACAATTCTACAAACAATCTCCAGATGGCATCTATAAGCCCATCCTTGTATCCATCACACTTCCAAATGGCATCTATAAGCCCATTCCCGACAAGGTTCTGTCACATCTCCAGATGGCATCTATAAGCCCATCCTCCTATCCATCATCTCTCCAAATGGCATCTGTAAGCCCATTCCCGACATCACATTGCTGATATTCTACTATGCGAGTGCAAATTTCTGGGCACTCTAGTGTTCAATCATCTTCCACCTTCGGATCACGAAAGGCACGCAAGCCAATCCACATCCTCAGGTTTAAGAAGATTGAACAGGGGCAACTGTTGTACCCCAAAATTTGCCCTCCCATATTCTTCAAGGTTTATCAAGATTCACCTTCAAATGGTTCGAGGGTTGCACAGTCAAACATCCTCATAAGCCAGTCAAAATTAGGGTTTTGGTTCTCTCAGTGAATTTGAGGTTTTTAATGGCTCAATCAAGTCTCATGTGCCCATATACATTGTCAAGCATCTACATATCAAGTTTCAAGACTTACAATGGCAAATTGCACAGTCAAAAGCCCTATTTGGTTCACAATCAACTGCAGGGGCAAAATGGTCATTTTACAGTCAAAAGTCAGAATTTTTTGTCAACATCTTATTTTGAAGCCACAATCATCATTTGATCAAGTCTTGATCATGATTCCACAAGAATGGTTCAAAAATCATCAAAGATGCAAAAGTTACTATTTTTGGACAGTAGAAAAGTCAACTGTAATTTGACCAGGGCATAACTTTTTCATGGTTCATCAGAAAAATCCCATCCAATGCGCATTTTGAAGGGGATGACATTTCCTACAACTCATCTTCACATTCCAAGTCCAAGAAATTCTCTCACAAAAAGTTATCAATTTCTACATTATATGTCAATTTCAAAAGTCCACAAAAAGGCATTTTAAGTCAAAGACCATAACTTGAGATTGGTAAATCCAAATGACATGGGACCAAAGGTATTGGTTAGAGGACTTCAAGACCTTTCCAAAATGTCCAAGAACATGTTCATATGATTAAAATTGAGCAAGATATGCATTGGAGAAGTTGGGAAATTTTTGTGAAATGGCAAAAGTCAACTATCCTTAAAACTTCAATTTTTGACAAAAGGGCCCACTTTCTTCCACTTGATTCAGCCTTTTCATGCCATACACGTGTCCCATGATTAATTTCAAGATCAAACATTTATTTTTATATTTTATTTAATTTTTATTGATTTAATTCATTTTAAATCCATAATAATTCAAATAAAATCTAAAAAATTAATGGAATAGCATCTTTAGATTTGAATAGCTTTTATATGTCGTATGCCAGCTACCAAATTCATGCTAGGGGTTTTTGTGCATAAAATCTTGAATTTGAACAAAAAATGGAAGGTTCTTTAATGGTGGTCAACAAGATCTCCAAACTTAATTACACAAGGATTAAGGCCCAGCTGCTGACCTAATTCTATTCCCATATATGCAAGCAAGTGAACCCTAATGCCATTCACGTGCAAAAGTGCTGCAAAGAGCCATTCCCATATTGAAAAAATTCAAAGAAAGCTTGAAACTGATTTCCATACTCTAGGCCAATTCAAGGCAATTTAAGGATTCAAACACCTTGCTGGGACACTCGCACCAAACAGAATCACGGTTTGCTTATTCTTTTTCAGAATCGAAACTCACATTTTATGCATCATTAACATGTTATAATCATTGCTTTGCATTGCTCTAACCTTTCTGAAGCTAATGGTATAGGTGAATCGCGTTATGGTGCCCTGAAACAGAAAACGCCATTAATGGATTTTAGGGTTTCCAAGCTTTAAAATTAGGGATTTCCAGCACAGGAAAAATTATACCTTCTCACGCATATGGTTGAACTCAAGAGATTGAGACGAACATGTTGACACCATCGCGCCCTATTTCTATTTCGTGTGCGCCTAATCGCTATTTTCTATCGTCCTGTTTTGTGGGGGTTAAAAACCCCCACTATCCAATCTTTTTTTTACAGGCCGGGTGAAGAAGATGAAGACGTGGTAATATACCATTGGCTTGTTCAAAATATGCGCGCTACTTTTTCTTTTTTCAGCATATAACTTGTTTATTTTATATTATATTTGTTTCTTGTTATGTTAACAAAAGCAAGCGAATGGTTCAGTGGTTGGTGAGGTGTCTGTGAAACATTGGGACCCGGGTTCGATTCCCAGGTCCACCCAAATATTATTTCTATTTTTTCTCAACATGGTTCTATGCATGCTATCCCAAGCGTCCCACCGTACGCCTCATCCTGATGCACGCCATATGTCCACAATCACATATCCAGTGGTCATGAGATGATCCTCACCATGCACTCAGTCAACCAACAGGCACTTGATCCAAAGTCAACGCAGGCTTGAGAAACAAATGGGCTGCAGATTCCAACACAAACCTCCATTATTGGGCCACACCCCCTGGTTAAATTTTTTTCTTTTATTTTCCTTTTACTAATTTCTAACTATTACTATTATTATTTATTTAACTAACATAATTAATTTTTTCACAATAAAATTCAGAAAACAAAAAAAAAACGTTTTTATTAATTTCAATTACTTTTGTTGTAAATAAATTCATTAATTAATTTAGTTGTTTAATTAGGTTAATTGTAATCTTTTTGACATTAAATAAAAATGAATTAGACTTAGGTTTTTTTTTTACACTTTTAATTTCTTTTTTTATTTTATTTTATTAAAAACTTAAAAAACACAAAAAACACAAAAACATTTTTTTTAATTAATTAATTAGTCATTAGGGTTAATGTTTAATTAATTGCAAAAAAGGACAAATTCAATTCTTTTCTCAAAAAGGGTCAAAACCCTAAGGACGTCCCGATTCATTCTTTCGCGCGCATATTTTTAATTCGTTATATTGATGTAACTGTTTCTGAGGATGTAATAGTTAATTAGGATTTTATTGCTTTCTTTTACTTTCTCGCACTTATTTTCCAAATGGGTTTTGTTTTTGGCGATGTATATACCCGCGCCTTGTAATAGCGTAGGTTCATATTTCCGCAATTTATTTTCCGCACTCTTAACTGTTAAAAATGCATGAAAGACTTGTATGAAAAATAAAATCAATCCGTAGCTCACAAATAACATGCAAAGACAATTTAACTGAAAAACAACACACATGCACATGCCACTCATAGGGTACGCCTCACTGGTTGCCTCAACGTGGTCATCAAGTATAGGGTGTCTTAGAGGTCGCCCTCCTGTCTAAAGATCCAGTTACCTCGAAACGGTTGCCTCGGATAAAAAAGGATCTAGGACATTAGGGTTACCGCTAAGGCGTCCTACCATTGCTTTGGTGACCACATTGTCCCTATAATCGAATTGACCCGAATACCTCCAACGACGGTGCTTCCTACTTCTCAATAGTGGGATAGCCCTGTCTAAAGGACTCTTACACAGCCTAATTTCTTAGAGTAGGTAGATTTCTCCTAAGTACTTGCTCTTTTCAAAACAAACAAAAACAACTTTTCGCACCTACACTTTCAAAACGTTTTCAAACAAATATTTCATACACTCTTGAGGACAGATACAAGAGTTACCTAGAAATTTTTCAAACGAAACTTTTTCAAAACCCACATACACTTGAAAAGCAAACAATTTTTGAAAACATAAGAGCAAGTACCTAAGAGCCCGTGGATAACCACGGATAGAAAGGGTGCTAACACCTTCCCTTTCTATAAATCTACCTCCCGAACCGAGAAACATTCTCGAAAAGGAATTTTGCTGTGCTTTTGTCCTTTCCATGTTGGAGAACATAAAAGACGGTGGCGACTCTTGCTTACCGTGACATTTCGCGAACCAGCTTAAAAAACAGTCAGTTCTATTTCCACAGATCACAGATGGCATAATCGACAATGCGGTTAAGTTAAGGTTGAAAGGTGAGATCAGTGACACAAGATCTCCCTCGTCAAACTCTAAAGGCCTCCTACTCTGATCCATGTTACTCTTATGAAGGTCCCGAGCCTTCTTCATCTTTTCCCATATGATTATTATCCTTTTCATGGTCTCTTGGATTACCCTTGGCTCTAAAATCCCCCCCCCCCCCCCTCTCTCTCTCTCTCTCTCTGTCCTCCTCCAACACAAAGGTGTTACAAACTTTTTTGTGTACAATGATTCATATGGTGCCATTCTGATGCAAGAGCATTAATTGTTATTATATGTGAATTTTATCAATGGAAAGTGGCGATTCCAACTCCCTCCACTTACCAATATATACGTATGTAACATATCCTCAACAGTTTGGATGGTTCTCTCTGTTTTCCCATTGGATTGAGTATGATTAAAAGTAATAAAGCTCAAATTACTCCTCATTGCATGATGAAGTGCCTTCCAAAACCTAGAAGTAAAATTTGGACCTCTATTGGATAGGATACTGGTACACCTTGTAATCAAACTACTTTTTCAATGAAGAGTCTCCTTAGATGAGTAATCTTATACATAGTCTTGGAGGGTAACAAATGAGCCAAATTGGTTATACATAGACTTGAAGTCCCTTTGCATACTCCTCTTGAGATATTTTGATGTTGATTGCTTCACCCTTTAAGTGTTGGTTTTGGCAAACTGTGTCATATCGTGTTCAACATCACCACGCTCCAAAGCATTCAAGAATGATTTTTGAGTCATTGTAGGAGGATCAGGTGGCTTCTGGTGTTGAAGTGGTGGATCAAGTGTGAACATGATCTTCCCTGCACAACTATAATAATGGTTGTTCATGGTGAAAATAGAAACCCTAGAAGAGCAGATTGTATATTTATAACGTCATTTATTCTTAAACAAAAGTTATATAAAAAAGAATAAATAATATTTAAAATAAGGTTTTTAGTACAATCAAACAAAATATAAAAATAAAAATAAAGAGTATAAAATTTTTAAATATAAAATAATATTGAGGATGAAATGATTTTTTTATAAATATTGTTCTTGCGTAGAACAAATATCCGGCCAACTTTCCGTCCCTTGCTAGGGAGAGCTACTAGAGTAAGTTTATAGGATGATTGGGGGATTTGGGAGCTACGCCAGTGAAGCATATGTCCCGAGATAAATGTCTTTCTTATCCCTCTATCAGGAGCCCCGTATATATAGCATATATCTTTTGCATCATCAAGAGCCTTAGTTAATGAGTGACTCTTGAGTTCTATAACTCTATAACCTTTGTCGTTTCCATGAATGGAGGAATAAAAGTTGTGTAACACTATAATGAATGTGACGTCGGAGGTTACAGGCATTAATGAGACGAGATGATGATCGGTTATGGGAAACTGCATCTTAGCCACCCAATTTATCGGGTCCATGATGTTGACGGGTTTCTACCCGGGTCCGTGGATCATCTGATACTCTTTTAGTAGAGCTGCACCCTAGGTAATCTCTCCCTTGATCCGATTACCATTTTAACCTTCCTTTCGGCCGATTACACTACCCGGTCGGGCCTAACATTTCCTGGATGTACATAAGCCCCCTGAATTCTGATCCTTTCTTATAAGTATGTCGTGTTCGGTCACGTAGTCGTGGAAGGTAATGCAGGCGCTGCAGGGTTGCTTCTTTATTCTGACCTACATGGCGCAGAGTAAAGAGCCACCACTTTCTCTTTCCTAAAGTGATGATGCCTTCCACATAAACCTATATTCATTGGATGACATTTCCCTTCACAAGCACAATGTTCTTTGGGCTCTATTAAAGCCCTACTTTCCTTTTTCCTTTTTTTATCTCTAACATTGTAGAATGTGTTACATCTTCAAAGGCGTTCAAACAACTTCAAGCGTTCTCCATTCTCCAGGTATTTCTTCTTACCCTTTCGTTTTTATTTTTCCTTTTTTAGATTATGGTTATCCTGAGAGAGAGTGTGACAATGAGGGAACCATTATAAAACCCTCTAGTGCCAAAGAAAGGAGAGAGTTATGGAACCAATGCATGCAAGAGATGAAGGGCATTCTGGGTCAGGAGGAGTTTAATTAGGTCATGGGGAGGTTTATGGTTTCAACCTCTCTTGTTTGAGTGATTCTTACCATGATTCTTCCTCCTCTGGTTCTATAAAGTTTCTGATGGAAGCTTCTTCCTCTTTTGACCTCGAAGTCATGGGTTACAAGAATAGTGTCCTCGATGATACAGATATTGCTAAGCTTAGGTATTTGATAGCGGTCTCCTCAATCGGGGAAGAAAGTGACGTTATTATGGAAGCTTGTGTCATTGGGGATCGCGTATGTGTGCTTCATCGATAACACACAGATAAAGACTTCTTTTATTTTTATGTCGGGGTCTTGGAAGATTTCAGAGTCCACATACCCTTCTCCGAGTTTGAGGCCGATGTCTTGAAGGCCATGAATGTCGCACCCTCATAACTTTTCTGCAACAGTTGGGGCTTTTTAAAGGCTTTTGAAATAGTCTATGAGGCAATGGATATCATTCCCATGGTCGGTCTGTTCTTCTCCTTTTATGAGGTAAAAGAGGCCGAGAAGCTTTCATGGATCCAAGTGAATGATCTTCCTCATAGAAGTTTCCTCTAGGTGTATACCTCCAACTATAAGGGTTTCAAGGAACGGTTCCTGAAGGTGAAATATGGGCCGAGGTGCCCCCAAGTCTTATACTCTTTGGAAGGGCAACCCTGTTTTCCCTTCTACTGGACCTATGACCATTCTCCTATATACGAGTTTACATTTGAGAAGTTGAGTGACTTAGAAGTCCAAGCTCTGACCGTACTTAATTCTTTTTGTATGATGAATGTCAAAGATATATTGTCTCTAACTGTTGAACATATTCATGACTTCCTTGATAATAGATTTTGTTTTTGGTTTAGCCATCACATGTTCTTATATAATACTTACACCGTTATTTTCTTTCTTTAGAGATAAGATGGCAGATCTTTCTGTGGTCGAGCAAAAAAAGTTAATGATGGAGGCGAGGGCTACCCGAAGAGGTGCAGGTAGGGAATTCACAATCAAGTCAGACATATCTAGGCTGGAGACTCAGACTTTGAAGAAGCACAAAGGGGTAGGTTCTAAGGCTACCTCCATCATGGTTGAGCCCTGTTTCTGTTCCAACTATCCAAGAGGAGACCCAACAAGGCACTCCCAAAAGAAAAAAGACCCTAATGAGCGATGAAGTTTGTCGGGCTAACATTAAAATCACCTCTTTGATGAGAGAACCCATGGATAACCATGCTTCTAGGGAGTTCAAGTTTTGGTCCAATAACTTCGATGGACTCCGCTTTCTCTATGATCATCTCAACGCCACTAAGGACGTCAACAAGGTTAAGTCTGTTGGTCGACATAAAATGACCCAGAACCTCAGTTCCTATCTCATGAGGTGTGCGGTTCTGACCTGTGGTCTATTTGAATCTACTGATGATCATGAGAAGACGAAGTCAAAACTGAAGGAAGAGATAACCCGACAGAAGGACGCTCAGAAGGCTCAGTCCGAGAAGTGTCAGCTATAGAGGAAACCCTGGCTAAGGAGAAAGAGCTTCGGGAGACTTTGGAGTCCGAAAGAAAGGTTACTCTTACCCAACTCAATGAGAAGTTGAATGTAGAGATGAGTTGAAGGCCCCTACTGACGACTTGAGGGAAGCTCTTAAGAAGTCTCAGGTGGATGTTCTTTCTGATGGTGATGAAGCGTTTGAGCGAGCTAAGGATCAGATATTGTGTAATCATCCCGGCCTTGTCATATCATAGATGGATTACTTTAAGGTGGTGTAGGATGGACGACTAGTAGATCTCAAAGATATGGAGACGACTCCATCTCCTCAGCCGAATCCTGAAGATCCTTTTGTGGGGAGTATGTCAACAACGATGATGCTGGGAAAGAAGACTCTACCGCGTGATGATTTGTTATGTGTTTCTGTTAGTCATCAAATAAGGATGCAATTATGTAATTTTTTTGTAAGGAGTGGTTCGCCATCCTTTTTGCTACTTTTTGACTATTGCCTTCGGGCTATTGTATTTTCGACTGCCCTTATGTGCCTTTATAAAATTATTTCTTTTCTGTATATCTTAGCCCTCCATTTGCAATTTTTTAATGCATTTTTGGCTTTTTAAGATAATCTGGTGTATATATATAAGTCCCTCTGACATAAAAGTCCACCGGGGTGCTTGTGTCTGATCATGTAGTTCCTGGAATTATCTTATAAGAGCCCTTAGTCACTTTTCTATGTCTTATTCCGTTTAGGAGAACCTCTTAAAACATGGTCATACGCGGTCTATGAGTATCTTGGTGGTAAGTTTATTCTTTGAGATTTGCTCATTCATCTCTTGGGCTTTAATGAGCCTCGGGTGAACTATTTGTGTTCCCGGGATCGCCTCAGTGGGCTCTATCCAGTTAACTTTAAAGTTCCCTTGTTTGGAATACTCGACCCTTAGACGAGGGATTTTATTTGTAGAACTTGACCCTTGTGGTGGGGAGTGGTTGTTAGTAGAACTCAACCTTGTGGCGGGGATTATTTATTCATAGAGCTCGACCCTTATGATGGGAAGTGTTTGCGCTACTTGACCCTTAGGCGGGAAGTGTTTAACAGATGCGAATAGAGGCCTGGAGGCTTAAAGTACACTTTGGATTTTTAGCGAATCCGAGCTTGCAAGAGGCCTTAAGTGCGCTTTGTCTTTTTTCTAGATTAGAGCCTCTTGTAAGGGTGGCCGAGTAGATCCAAAGCCTTTGGCGAGGTTGACCGGTTTTTGTGAGAGGCGTTGAGTGCGATTCTACTTTTTACCATATCAGAGCCTCTTATAAGGGTGGCCTAGTAGGTCCAGAGCCTTGGTGAGGTTGACCGAGTTTTGCGAGAGGCGTTGAGTGCGCTTAGACTTTTACCGGATCAGAGTCTCTTGTAAGGGTGGCCGAGTAGGTCCAGAGCCTTGGCAAGGTTGACCGAGTTTGCAAGAGGCATTGAGTGCGCTTTGACTTTTTGTCAGATGAGATCCTCTTTTAAGGGTGGTTGAGTAGGTCCAGAGCCTTGGTGAGGTTGATCGAGTTTAAGAGAGGTGTTAAGTGCTCTTTGACTTTTTGTCGGATCAGATCTCTTGTAAGGGTGGCCAAGTAGGTCCAGAGCCTTGGTGAGGTTGGTAAAGTTTAAGAGAGGTGTTAAGTGCTCTTTGACTTTTTGTCGGATCAGATCTCTTGTAAGGGTGGCCAAGTAGGTCCAGAGCCTTGGCGAGGTTGTCCGAGTTTGCAAGAGGCATTGAGTGCGCTTCAAATTTTTTCTGGATCAGAGCCTCTTGTATGGGTTGCCGAGTAGGTCCAGAGCCTTGACGAGGTTGACCGAGTTTGCGAGAGGCTTCAGCTACAAACATTTTATTTCACTTTGGATGCCTCATTAAAAACCCTTACCCTTGCAAGGGAAAAGAGTGCATCCCGTACATTTATTAGAGATTTAATTACATAGTTTTAGCTAAAATAAAGCATGAGATTGGATACATTCCATGTCCTAGGTATATCTACCCCATCCAGGGATTCCAATTTGTAAGCCTGATTGTTTAGCTTATGAAGTACCCATTATGGTCCTTCCCGGTTCAGAGACAACTTTCCATTGTTTTTAGGGTCGATAATATTTTTTAGGACTAAATCTTCTGGTTGAAAACCTCTCTGTCTAACTTTCAAGTTGAGTCTCTTAGCTAATCTGCTCTTGACTGCAAACTCTCTGACCCGTGCCATTTCTCAGATCTCATCCATCATGTCGGCCGAACTATTCAAGTCATCCTTGTTGGATTATTTGTCAAAGTGCTCCCTTATCCATGCAGGGGTGTTGATCTCGACCAGTACCATGGCTTCAGCCCCGTACACCATTCAAAAAGGTGTTTCTCTGATGGTGGAGTGAGGGGTTGTATGGTATGACCAAAGTATCCAGTCCACAGTCCTTTTGCATCATCCAATTTTCTTTTTCATTCCCGTTATAGCCTCTTCGGCTTGACTGTTGGCTTAAGGATGCTCTACTGATGTGAATCTATTTTGGATGCCCAGGTCACTGGATAATTCTACCACGGTCGAGCTCGCAAATTGCATCATGTTGTCGGATACTATGGTTCTGGGTAATCTAAACCTGTAAATGATATTTTTCTAATAGAAATGATGTACTCTTTCAGCGGTGATGTGTGCCACGACCTCAACTTCTACACATTTTGTGAAGTAGTCGACGTCCATAATGATGAATTTTAATTGTCTGGGAGCTATGGGGAATGGTCCCAGTATGTCTTCCCCCCATTGGTCATGTAACACCCTAATTCTACCCAACAATATAAATGTAAATCTGAGTTATAAAAATTATAAAACTGAATCGGGATGCCACAAATTCATCTTAAAAACCATTGCATTCAACATGGATACATAACACTTTAAAACTTCGGATGAACCAACAACAAAATAAATTAATCATTTAATTCAACAACTTGAACAACTACATAGTGGAATCATAATAAAATCTTTATCCAACATGAAAGAAACTTCTGAATAACAAGTACTTAACAACAATCAACTTAAAGTTCAGCCAACTGAAATAACAATTACTAAAGCAACAAGCGTTCATCCCCCCGAGTGTTACATATCAGAGCAATGACATCGACTCGAACTACTGAAGGTCAATCGCCTTCACTCTGGATTACCTGCATGTTACCAATGTAAGGGTAACATTCAAACATAAGGGGTGAGATATCGAACATTATAATATAACATATGATAGATATTATATCGAAATCAGTTCATGCAAAAATCACCACTTCACAAATTATAAACAACAACAATCACAATAGGCTATCAACAAAACACAATAATTAATTCATCAACACAACAGCTTAATCATACTACTTGGAATGCAACTCAATACTATGTGAATGCATGTGGTACCATTGGAGAAGAACTCCCATCTTAAAATCTGCCAATAAATAGAGGCATCAACAAGGTATAAGCCTTCTTCGCAGTTTGCCAATCCAGGCCATCACATAGTATGCAAATTTATATGAATGCACTATCACATACTCCCAACAATCATCATCATTGCAAGGCATAAGCCCACATCACTATTATTACCAGTAAATAGAGGTAATTCATCATCATCTAAAATTCCTGCAACTTTGCATTATCAACAAGAATTTATAACATTACAACAACCCAAGATAAATCAACATTGGCCATAAGCCTATCACATCAATCAACGACTCAGTCATTAACATAATCAAACAACATCTTAACAATAATTTCACACAGCACTGGTAACGAACAAACACAACATGTACGGGAAAAAGGGATAGGGAAATATGTGCCCATCGACATCCACAACAACTAGGATAACATAACACCTAATTTGTACTCCTTGACACGCATTGATAAAAATAGAGCAACGACCAACCTATGCTCCTCGACATGTCCTGCGATCTAATTCTACTCGAAAATCTAACACTTGATACCCGACACGCCTTGCAGCCTAAAATGTCGCTCGATACCTACTTCGTCAGTATCCTCCCCGACCACTAATTCGGCCAACAACACATGCATGACACAACGTCTTAACGATCACACCACTATAATTCATAACTTCAGGCCAATTGCTCAGAATAACACAGTAACAGACATCTATATTTCCTATCAATAGATTCATCAACACACAAGACAGTCACGCAGAAACTCCCTAAAATGACAACTTCAACAATTTACCAATTTTCCTACCAATCGCTCGGAATAACCTAACGTCCTAACGACCATCACGACCTAACCTACACATCGATTAAACTGGCAGTTACGTAACTCAAAATGTCCACAACATAACAGAACGAGAAACTCCCTATAACATGTTCGTCAAACGGTCATACGATACTTCCCAACGGCCATAACATGAATAAATGGACAACTTCGGTAGCAATTCAGGAACATCCATGCACAACAATCATAAAACGACAAATTCCCACATAACACGCATCATAAGTCCCATTATAAGGTCAGAACCCCACCCTTACCTGGATTCAAGGTCGCTCAACCAAAGCTTCGGCTGTAATCCTTGATTCGCTATGCTCGACACCGGGTAGCTTGCTCCTCGTCCGCGCAACTCTACCGGTCAGCATACAGAAATCCTTATTCTCCAACTAAAACAAATCCTTGTGTTAGCTTCTCCTTATATATCAATCCTATTGGGTCTAACCTACACCCCCACTTTAATACTTCTAACCAATAGCATAAGTCCAACATTATTTCATATATTCCCTTTAATTCCACATTATAATTATTATTAATCAACTAATTACTTAATTAATAATAATCCAATAACTCACACCGATAATTCTTAACATCATGCAACTTCACAAATAATCCAAAAATAATTTAATTAAATAAATAATTAATTAATTAAATTATGGGCGTTACAGTTAAAATGGCTATTGGGAAAAGATGGAGTGGAGTAACTTGGTCGGGGAGTGTATAAGCGGTGATTATACCTAGAATTTGTCACATTTGCTCACGAACTCGAAAAATCTTGTAACATTCGAGGAAAATAGTACCCATCCCGGAGGATCTTCTCGGACATGGCTCTCCCTTCAATGTGGCTTCCACACGCCCCTTCATGGACCTCTTTCATTATTAAGGTAACCTCTGCTTCTATGGCACGTCTCAGCATGGGCGCGGACCTGCCCATTTTATATAATTTGTCAGATACTATCAGATAGAGAACGAATACCTTTTTTATGTGTCTGGCTTTGTTTCTGTCTTCGGGAAGGATCCCCTGCGTTAGATATTATATTATCGGGGCCATCCACCTGGTGATGTGCTCAATCGACATGGTTTCTTCCTGTTCGATTCTTGGCCTTTCTAGGATCTCCTATATCATAGTTTTATTCAGCCCCAGTCCCATCGTTATATATCTTAAGGGACCAGATAGGTCAAAATTATTAAGGGATCACTAACAGGTTATCATTGTTGTTAGTCACCAGCTGGTAGATCGTGCATTTTTTAGTCACCGGAGGGTTTCCCGTGCAATTGTGATCAGTTTGGTTATAGTGGATTAAATCCTTTTCTTAGGAGAAATCACCTTGGTGGGTGGACAGGATTAACCTTTTCTAAGGTGAACTTGGATAAATTGATTGTGTCTTTATTTCTTTTCTAACACATTGATTTCTAATCCGATTGTTTGTGGAAAGCACTTATAATCATTTTGGGAAAGCATTTCAAAACATTTGTAAAAATAATTCTAAACGAACAAAATTTAAAATCCAATTCAACCCCCCCCCTTTCTTGTGTTTTTCTCAACCTTTATTATCTTATTTCAGCTTTTCAAAATTGCTTATATTCTTGATGATGATTTTGAAACAAGTTGTCGATAAATGTGTTTTAAAATATATATAGTGACAAAAATGTTTTCTTATGATTCATGAATGTAGAATGGAATTTCAATGATTACCCCTGAGCATGGTTAAATTCTAAAATGTAGAACTAAGAAGGAACAATACTTTTAAAGGTTCCCAGATAACAGTGTTTTCCCCCAATTAATCTTTCGGGGAGAATGTTACCTCTTTTATTTGAATATTGATGAACAAAGAGTTGAACATTGGGTTTTTAACCTAAAAGATATTTTCTCCTCCCAGAGATATTGTTCTTTTAGCAAGACTTTACTCCATCAATGGCTTTATATTTTATTCTTTAAGTGATGTTGAGATTACCCGAGTCCCTAGTTGTAATACAATTTGTCATCTCTGGTTCATCTATTATGTCTTTCTAATGTGCATACGCGTGACATTCATTCATTCATACTTACATCATCCATGCGCATTTGCATTTATCGATTTTCATGAGTCCATTTACTTTGGTTGTGTTTATCCTCAAGCAGTTTACTTCCCTTTCCCATGTCTCCATTGCCTCCATTGGAGTGTCAGCTATAGGAAGAAAGGTGTATGTTCCTTTTAATTCCCCGCTGAGCTTGTCCGTCATGAAAGAATTTTTCTTTTGCTTTACTTTCTATCTTTGGATAGGATAAATCCATAGATGAGCTTATTCCTCATTGGTTGAAGTCTTGATTAACCGTATCTCTCTAGTTTATTCCTGGACAAAACCTTGTCTCTGGCAAATATATTTGGTTAGATCTATCAAGTTAGTAAACCCTAGATCGAGAGTGTATTTATTTTGTAAATTTTAATACTTTCTCTTTATTTGAAGAAATTTATTCCACAAGATTGATGATTTGTATTTATTTTAGAGATCCCTAGTGAGATGCAGTTTCAGCAGGTTTATTACCCTTTTCAAGTGGAAGACTTGATTAAATAAGAAACTGAGACCAGTTCGTGGCTTATGACCAATATTGTGAGGAGGTTTATTGTTAACCTTTTCAAGTGGAAGACTTGATTAAAGAAGAGACTGATACTAGTTTGTGGCTTATGACCATGATTGTGGGGAGGTTTATTGTTACCCTTTCAAGTGTAAGACTTGATTAGAGAAGAAACTGAGACCAGTTCGTGGCTTATAACTAGGATCGTGGGAAGGTTTATTGTTACCCTTTTCAAGTGGAATACTTGATTAGAGAAGAAATTGGGACCAGTTTGTGGCTTATGACCAATATTGTGGGGAGGTTTATTTTTACCCTTTTCAAGTGGAAGATTTGATTAAATAAGAAACTGAGACCAGTTTATGACTTATGACCATGATTGTGGGGAGGTTTATTATTACCTTTTTCATGTATAAGACTTGATTAGAGAAGAAACTGAGACCACTTCGTGGCTTATAACTAGGATCTTGGGAAGGTTTATTGTTACCCTTTTCAAGTGGAAGACTTGATTAGAGAAGAAACTGAGACCAATCCATGTCTTATAACCAGGATCGTGGGAGGTTTATTGTTACCCTTTTCAAGTGGAAGACTTGATTAAAGAAGAAAATGAGACCAGTTTGTGACTTATGACCAGGATCATGGGGAGGTTTATTATTACACTTTTCAAGTGGAAGACTTGATTAAATAAGAAACAGATACCAGTTTGTGGCTTATGACCAGGATTGTGGGGAGGTTTATTATTATTTTATAAAATTGATAGCTTCAGTTGAATATTCACTCGTGAAGTTGGTATTAAGTGAAATTCCTTTTTATCTGCCTTCAGCAAACATTGTTAGTTTACCGTCAGCAAACACCGGTGTGTCGTGTATTTCTTTACCGTCAGTAAATGTCAATGTGTCGTGTATTTATTTATCGTCAGTAAACATCGGTGTACCTCTAGTAAAGGTTGGTACTTTTATCCAGATTTGGATGTTTCCCTTTGTTGGTCATCACTAAAAGATCCCTTCCCCAATAGGCTTGTTTTCCCTAGGATGTTTCTTTTTCCCCAGTGAGATTTCTTTTTACCCTTTGTGGATTCCTTGTTATTTCTTGTTTGCATTTATGCATGTTGCCTATTTTGGCATCTTAGATCCAAAAATTGTGCATTTTTATTATTTAAGTATCTCTCATTGCGTTGAGACAAAGGTTCTAATATTCATATCTCCGATAGAAGAAACTTAAATAGGGTCATCTATTGTACCCTAATATTTTACCTAAGATCCAAACTTTTTTTTGCATCATTTATAAATCATATCATTCATCTATGCATCACTAACATCATAAAAATACAAATATTTTGTCTTGTTGTGTTTGTTTCTTATACAAAATAGGTGTGTTGGAGCAAGAGGATCCAACAAGTGATTGATCAGGTACATGTGTGTTCCTCACTGACTTAACCTTTTCATTAATTTATTATTATCAATTAATCATCATCTTCATCACAACCTCATCATATTAGGGTTTCATCATTGAAGTTATCAAGTGATTAAAGAAGATTAAGGTTTTGGCTCCTCATATGAAAATCAGGAATTAGGATTTGAGGTATCCAATTATGAATCATTCGAGGCTTCATCATATAATCATCTTATGAACTTCAAATATATCTTGACATGCTAAGGATTTCATCATAATAAAAAAATTTCATTGAAATTGGACAAATTGGATTCATTTGATACAAAGTCAATTGCAAGGTCAAACTTTGACTTTTTAGTCAAATATGGATTTCTCAAGTCAAATTTCATGAAGATGTGATTAATAGATGAATTTTATCAATTGAAATCACAAAATTGGAAGTAACATGTAAAAAGGGTAAGATTGAAGAGTTGAACATTTCACTAAGTGCCGAAATTTGATGTTCAAAGTACATGACTTTCAAGGCTTGTAACTTCTTCATCGAGCCACCATTTTTCATGCCCAAAAGATCAGATTGAAGATAATCTTTAATACTAAAACTTTGTCATAGTGGATGATCTCCAAAAAATACATGAATTTGAAGATATAAATTGATCAAGTTGGATGCTCAAAGTTGTCAAAACCTCAACACTTAGAAAAATTTCTGAAGTGTTTATTTCAGTCCAAAACACCAATTTTGTAAGGGATTTTTCTCCATGAGCCCATTGATTAAAGGAAAGTGATCAACATGAACATTATAAAGGATGTCTCAAGATTTCCAAAATGTCCAAGAGCATGAAAATATAATGCTTGAGCTAAGATAATCGAAGAGATGAAGTTAGGCATTCAAAGTTGCACTAGAGGTCCATTTTGTGACAAGTTCTTGACAAATCTCCAAGACATACCATGTAATCTTGATTTTCAGGCCAGTTGACTTGTAAATCTCACCTTGATCAGAGGTTTACACAAAATTTTGGTGCATTACACAAATATTAGAAGCTTTGTCCATTACATGATACCATTTATGGATGAATTGGCAAAAAGTCACATTGCTACTTTGATAAAGCAAGATTTATGCCAACAACTCTCTATTTCACCCTTGTAACTTTTTTCTAAAGACCACAAACAATCTTTATGATAAAAAGCCACCTTGTAGAGGCTAGAAAAGCATTACAAACTCTTTGATTCACTCATTTTCTTCATCATGAAGCAAGTATGCATTTTTGTGCAAAATGAACCCAAATGGCCAAACCATCCTTCCATGTAAACTAAGATGGTTTTCTGCAAGTTAGAGAGACCATTTGAAACCTCTATAAATAACCCTCAAAGCTCAGAATTCAAACACACCAAGTTTGCGCATAAAACCACCATTGTTGCACCTTTCACACCATAAACTCCAAACTCTCAATCCACTCGTGCATTCTTCAATTTTACTACAAAAACACCATTCACATATCACACACAAACTTATGAATGCATTGAATTATAACTAGAACAACTCCTTTGATCCATCCAACCCGTGGTCATTCACTCATATAGCTTGACTTGGTTAAGAAGTTTGAGGTTGTTTCAGAATAAACCCAAGGTTGCATTATGTTCTTGGGATATCATACAAGCTAAGGAGTTCGTTTGCCATCTCTAAAAGTCATTGCAACATACATTGGACTTTTCTCCAATAGGAAACTTTCTTGGCACTTTGAAATTCATCATACAAGCATAATTTTAAACTTTTCTTGATACTATCTTGTATATTTTAATGCCATGAATGAAATCCCTATGAAAATACGCATTTATTGATCAACTATAGCGTTTAATTTAACTTTGATAAATGTTAGGGGTTTCTGGTTTTATCAAAAATTTACGAGTTACAGTCCAAATAAATTTATGATGTTTACATTTTTTAAATCCTTGTGAAAATCTGAGCAACTTTGATGTTTACACTTTTGTGTTTAGTTGAGAATTAAGAAAGTTCATAAAACCACCATTGATGATGTTGCTGTTATGTCGTAAGGAAGAAGATGATGGTGGTGACATCATTGTCTCATTTTCAATTTTTTTTATTAATTATTTAATTGTGTGTGTTTAACTAGAGGATGATGGTGTGACACTGCTGGTCAAGGAGTTTGCGTGTGTACCATAGGGTATGGGGTTCGAATCCCCCTCGCTCCAGACCTTTTGCATTATTTTTTATATTTCCACTTCGCACTTGTTTTCACATTTATTTAACTAAGTGTTTTATGTTAATACCACAAGCACGTGGACTAGTGGATAAACTTTTGAACTGTAACCCCAAGGGCGTGAGTTCAAGCCTTGGCAGCCACAAATCCCTTTTTATTACTTGTTTTGTTCATTTTCTTTCTTATTTTATCTTAATTATTTCCATATGTAAATCAACTTATTTTAAGCTTATTTTATGCACACTCCTTATTTATCCACTCTATTTTATGAATATATAAATAAATACCAAAAATAATTTTTATTTAACCTATTTTAACTTAGTTTAAAACTAGTCCCTTTTTTTAGGTATTTTTAAAGACTTTTGTGAAGTTTCTTTTGATTTATTCCCTTTCTTAATTGATTATCTGTGTTTAAGTGTGCTTTAATGGATGAACTTTGTGTTTGATAATATGAAAAACCTAAGTTGATTATGATGATTTCTCTTTGCTTTTGATGCAATGTATTATTGGTACTCATTTGTTTCTTCATGCCATGATAATGCCTTGATGTTTGGTTACCATGAGTTAAAGCCTATCTTGTTCACGTGTCCATATTATCCATGTTTGTTTGTTTACCAAAGCATGTTTATATCTTCTATCTTTTGTCACAACTTTTACTTGATGAACATGTTGACTTTCCCTTTTGATTGATACTTGTCCATCATTGGTTTAGCATTTTTCTTAAATGACTCTCTTAAAAGCCATAGTACTTTATGATATTATCCTCTCATTTATGATGTGTGTCTCCTCTTTTGTTAATGATTAATGTCTATCTTTTTTTGTTTTAACGTTTGTGTCCAAATCCAAAAAAAATGGATAGTATTTTTGACATTATTGTCATGTGCATGTGAATTGCCTTAGGTTTACCTTTAGGTGTTTATCCTTGTGTGTATTCAATGGTGGTTACCCCTTTTTACTTAAACCTCAATCCATTTTCAAACTTTAACCCCTTTCGTATAAAAACCTTGACTTTGTGCCATTGCATTTTCAAACCTTCTGTTTTAAACAAATAGTTCAATATACTTAAGCATATCAAAACAATTTCAAAAGATTAAAAGTGATTCAACCTCACTCAAATATTTTTTCCACTTGGCTTTTCAATTAAAACCTTTTTTTCCAAAGAGATTAGATATAAGTCCTCTTCATAGTAGAGATATGATTCTTGAAATTTTGGTATATAGATTACAAATGTCCTAAAACATGTTGAGACATTGACACATGGACAAAATACAACATACTGATATAAACACATCAGAACAGATTGATACAAACATTATCAGTCCAATGTCATAACATATGTTCCAATATCTTATACTACATATTAATCAATCAAGAACAAAACTGAACAATGCAAAATGATAAAGAACACAAAGATATGATGAACCAGTTCGATGACTCACACCTACTCTGGGGGCTACTAAGACAGAAAGGAAGTCCACTATCAGCAGTCTTAGTTTAAAGCTAAACTCCCTCATTTACAACTTCTCGCCTAATTCCTATCCAATACAACTTCTACCTAAGAACATCCTAAATATGAGAAATTGACATCCCACTTCCTAAATCACCTTAGTGGTATCTAAAAACCATAAATTTCAATCAAGACTCTTGACTAACAAACACACTTGGATTTGCTTCAAAGCTTCATCCAAGAATGTGATACGGTGGGAGAACTAACTTGAGGGTTTTGCGTTTTATCACAAATATTGCGGTTAGCAAGAGTAGCCACCGACTTTTCTTTTATCCAAAAGGAAAGGTGAAAAAGAACAGGAAAGACCTTTGAGATTATTTCTTGAGTTCGGGGGGTAGATTATGAAAAGGGAAGGTATTAACACCCTTTTCATCCATGGTTTTCCATGGGCTCTTAGTTACTTGCTAGATCACTTGCTTTTGTTTTGAAATTGTACTTTGTGTGGTTTTTGAAAGTATTTTGTAAAAGAAGCCAATGTTTAGGCAATCTTTGTAATGATTCTCGTTCGTAAGAATGTATACAAAGATGTTTGTCTTTTCGAAAATGTTTTCAATGTTTCTAAGATGTTTTGGAACTGTGTGTGTTTGTTTTGGAAAAATAGCAAGGATAGTTGTTTGAAGATAGATCAAGTAACTAGAAGTAATTTACCTACTCAAATGTCTTTCTTGTTCATTTTCTATTCCTTTGACATTGTTGTCTTACCATTGATTTGGTAAGCAACCCTATCTTTGGATGTAAACGGGACGGGCGTGGGTCATCGTATAACCATGATTAGCAATGTTACAAAGTATCTTGGCATTTTTTGAGGGACTAAGATCATTTTTGTAAGGAAACTTTGAATAGCGTCGTCGAGGGACTATGATCTTATACTTGTTTATTTTTTCCAAGATACTTCGCATGCGTAATATGGCCATTTTTGTGTAAGGCAAACAAGTGGATTAACCCTAAGGGTGCTTGTGTGCAAGTGTGTTATTTTCATGCTTGATTTTGTCTTGGATTAGGTTTTTCTATTTGATTTGTTTTGATCTTGCCATTCAAACCATAATTACTAGCATGGTATATAAAAGCGGTAAATTGCGTAATTTAAAGATTACTACGCTATTACAACATTTCATGGGACAGGGGTATACAAATTATAAATGGGGATTTGCAATAATGTAAATCTAATTAAGCTATTACAATCAAATTGAATTTGTACAAGTATTTGAATAAATAATATACAATATAAATTAAATATGCAATGTTTATGTATATGCAAGAAAAGAAATTTTCTTTATTTTTCATATGCAAAAGAGTTTTGACCTAATCCTAATAATTTAAGAAAAGGAAATTATTTTTTTATAAATTGGTTAACCCTAATTTCTAATTTGTAAAAGAAGATAAAGTTCTTTAAGTATTATTTTTTGTATTTTTGTCTTAAAATAGTAAATAATATTTATGAAAATATTTAGCCTTTTTATATGTCAAAATAAATATTTACAAGTATGAAAAAAAGGAAATAAAAATTATCCTAAGTCTATTTTATTTTACAAATTTATTTAAGAAAAATAGTTAATATACAATTTACTAAAAATATTTTTTGTGTGAAAATAAAATAAAATAAACAAAATGCAATATTTATCATGCTTTATATTTTTATGATTTTTTTATGCTAAGGAAAAAATATTTAATGAAATAAATGAATGAAAATAAATTGGGCCAGGGGTGTCCTGAGTAATCAGGAGGTAATATTAGAAAAAAACATAAGCCCAAATGGAAAAGAGCCCAGCGCTGCAAAAATGAGAAAAATGGCAAAAAAATGAAAATATGCAAATGGTAGCGCCAAAATTCGAACCCATGACCTATACATTTTCAACGCGCTACCTTGCCACTGGGGTGGCTGTACATCCATTAGTTCATATGAAATAAAAAACACATAACATATAACGCCTCTTTGCCCTGTACTTCATCTTCTTCCTCAAGCTAGCAAGAACCTCTATATCTTTCTCATTTCTCCATGAAAATGGAAACTTCAAACATGAAAATGGTAGTACTTTTTTCCACGATTTCAACCATGTAACTCATGTAAACTAACAATCAATGATCAAAGCTAATTTCAATGGCCCTAATTTTAAACCTAATTTTTACAGAAATTTTAAATCTAAAATTCTTCATACATAATGAACATAAATGAAATCTATGCACATGGTTGGCTTTAGCACAATAATATCTACATTTTTCTTTCATAAATCGAGACCAATGGATGTCTGTATGAAGAGACAGAAGTTAGAGTTCTTACCTCCTTCAGCTGAGATCGTGAATGGAGTTTGAGTGGGTTTTATGAAGGCCTGAAGATCCCTTTAGCTTGCCTTAACCTCCCTGAGTATGTTCCAATCTTTACCTTGTCTTGAAAATGCCTAGATCTCCCTATCTAAGTCAACCTGCAACATTGAAAAACAAAAATGGCAGAGGGAGAAGGAGGAGTTACAGTGATGGGATGATAGTCTGGAATACTTATATATGATGTAGGTTAAGTGTTTAGGTGATTAGAACTTGAAACACACGAGTGGATTTTTGGATTGCTATGCTTGGTACAAAACTGCAAGTTATGGCAGGTTTTTGGTGATAGAGAGTTTAAGAGTCTTTCTAGCATTTTTCAATCGTGTCCTAAGTTGTAATGTGTTTGTGTATAATTATATATAAGGTTTCAAGTCATCTCCACAACAGATTTCTCAAATGTAGGCTTTTTGCTCTATTGCTTGCCTTTTTAAGAAAAATGAAGAGACAACTCTCTACATGCTTGTACAGGCCTGGTTTGAGTTGGTACAAGTCCTAGACACTTTGCTTTTGGTTTATAGGACCCGTGTATGTAGAGAAATAGATGCAAGGCTCAAGGAGTGAAAAGTTGCAAAAGTTATGCTTTTCTAAAATGGCAATGGCAACTTTGTGCCATTTATGGAATTAAAACTTGGACAAAGACTCTTATGCTTGGATTAAGGCTGTACAACTGTAAGCATTAAATTATAAAGTGAGAAACAAGTTTGATTCCTTTAGAGCAAGGATTATGCAGCCTAGGTTCAGATTTAATTTGGTTCATCATGAAATGGCTTGAAATAAAGTGAGAAATTGCCAACTTCATCTCTTCGATTCTCCTTAACCAAAAATGATCTCAAGGAGTTATTGGACATTTTGGAAAGCTTGCAATGTTCTCTATAACTCATCTTTGAAATGAATTTAAATATTATCTTGGAACTAGGTGAAAAGTTGCCATGAAGTTAGGTAAAAAACCTGACTAAATTAGGGTAAAATTTCACTAAGTTATTTTAGTTCATGAGCATGTATTCAGAAAATTATATCTTGAGATCCAAGCATCTTTAGGGAAAAATGTGTGAAGAAAAGTTGTAGATTTCATTGAGATCTACAACTTTCATGTTGGGAACCTCCTTTGAATCATCTTGAATCATGGTGAGAATTTGGCTTAAAGTTGAGAAAAAATAAGAAATTTTCTATACTTAGAAAAATTTCTAAATTAAGAAAATTTCAAATTTCAAAACAAAATCTTCCATCTTTGATTTCTTGATGAAAAAGTTTCACATTTTGACATGTTTTGATGAATTGTGATCCTTGGCACTTGATTTTGACCAAAAAGTCAAAGTTTGACTTTTCAGTATACAGTTGACTTTTGATCAGTTGATTGCAAATTTCATCTGTCAATCCAATGGATTTGCAATGTTTTGAACCATGTCATTAGGTCATGATGATGCAATTGAATCCTTGAAATAATGCTTCAAACCAATTGGTCATTTTCTAGGTCAAAAAAATCAGAAATTGCCCTTTCTCAGTCAAAAACCTTAATTTTGACCATTTTGCCCTTTTGATGATTTGATCAAATTTCTTGAGGAATTATGGTCCAAACTTGATCAAATGATACATATGAGTCTAAAATGTTGATGAGGATCAAAACTTATGAAGTTTGACTGTAGATTGGCCATGGTTGACTTTTTTCCCAATACAGCAGATTTTTAGGTCAACTGTCCAATTGACTGATCAAAAATGTGATTCAAGGCTTGAAACTTGATATGAGTAATCTTAGGGGTCCATGATGATACTTGAAAGTCATATGAAGCATTGATAGTCCAAAAATATTTGTGCAAACTCAAACCCTAATTTTGGTCATCAGTGCATAAGGAGGTGTCTTGAGCTGATCTAACCCTAATCTAGTCTTGAATCAAAGAGATCTTATGAGAAAGTCTTGATAAATGAGAGGGCAAACTTTGCGGTACAACAGCTGCCCCTTGTTCAATCTTCTTAAACCTGAAGAGTTATTTTGGAGAGTTTTGCCATTCGTTACTCGAAGGTGAAAGATGATTGGACACTAGAGTGCCCAAAAATTTGCACTCGACAGTGTGTAGTTGAGGAATGGGCCTAAAGATGCCATTTGGAGAGGTGATAGAGTCTTGTTGGAGATGGGCTTGTAGATGCCATCCAAGAATGTTTGTTGAATTGTAAGTTGTAAACTGAAAGAATAAGTATCAGAATGGTGTCCGTGTCTAGAGCGTATCTGAGCTGTATCTGAAAGGTTGTATCTGAATGAGTATCAGAATGGCATCCGTGTTTGGAGCGTATCTGTACTGTATCTGAAAGTTGAATCTGAATGAGTATCAGATTGGCATCCGTGTCTGGAGCGTATCCGTACTGTATCTGAAAGTTGAATCTGAATGAGTATCAGAATGGCATCCGTGTCTAGAGCGTATCCGTAATGTATCTGAAAATTGAATCTGAATGAGTATCAGAATGGCATCCGTGTCTAGAGCGTATCCGTACTGTATCAAGGTTGCATGTTGTTAATGGTAATTTTTAATCTTATCCTGAAAAGGGTAAAATGTTAGCTAAAATACAAAGTTATGTTGCTTGAAATGTATGATGCAATGTATTTGCTTTATCAATGTTTATGATATATGGATGCAATGTATGCGCATGTGAGCTGATTTGATGTATTGCTGTTTGATTGAGGAAAATAAATCCCTGAATGCCGCCGAGGATATGTGGATTTTCATGTCTTTTAAGTTGAAGTACTGGTGAACCTTTGTTGAGAGAAGTAAATTCTATTGTGAGGGCAATGTCATGTACTGCTTGTAAGATCTGCTTGGGGAATCCTGAGAAATTTGACGATTTCTACTAGGGATTAAAAACTTGAAGTTTTGTTCCACTGGGGATTTAAATGATGTACTGTAGGGGATTACTTATGGAATAGCCTTGAGACATTTTCCTTTTCTTTCAACCCATTAGTAATTGTCTTTCCCATTTGTTTTATTTGTACACAGTAATTATGTTCAAATACATATGTTCATCAATGAATCATTGGACGTTTTTTGTAAACAAAACACAAGCGTAAAAAAGACAAATAGTTGTTGCACTTTCAAAGGGGTATCTTTGTATTGACTTTGAATAAATATTTTGTACAAAGGGGACAAACATTCTAGTAAGATAATGTTGTCGTAAAACAAGAAAAATTTATACAGAGAAGGATAGCTACGTGTAATAATCCCATGGGGTTCCCATTCTGCTATAGTCTTCGCATTCTTCGAGTATTTTGTCTATTTTCCTTGTCCGAAGATAATTGAATTGATCAGAAACTCTGAGTTTGTCAGTGGAAGCCAAAGGTTGTCCGTCAAGTGATCCGACGGGACATAGTCATACGCTTTAATTCCCTAACTTTTGCCTGGACCGCCCTTTTGGGTTTTCAGTCCACCGGGAAACCCTTTTTTGCCCAAGTCGCCCTTTCGGGTTTTCAACTTGCCGGGTGTACAAATTTTTTTAATTTTATCCCTAATTTTTGCCTGAACCTTTTGGTTCGCCGGGATGCCTCTTATTTTGCCTAGGTGTGTCAACCTAGCGGGTCTCTTATGCGTAGTATCTTTTGACTATGTCCGTGTTCGCAGGGTGTGGCAAGTCGTCGCCATCCATGGTGGTCAAGATCATTGCCCCACCAGAGAATATGTTTTTGATTACAAACGGTCCTTCATAGGTAGGAGTCTATTTGCCCCTGGGATCACTTTGTGGCAAGATGATACGCTTGATCACTAGATCCCCAACTTGATATGCTTGGCACCTGACTTTCTTGTTGAAAGCCTTGCTCATCCATTTTTGATACACATGACCATGGCAAACAGTAGTAAGTCTCTTTTCATCAATTAAGTTCAGTTGATCAAGTCGATTCTGGATCCAATCGTTTTCATTCAATCCTGCATCCTTCATAATTCTCAGAGAGGGGATCTGAACTTCAATAGGCAAGACAGCCTCCATTCTGTAAACCAAAGAATAGGGTGTTTCCATGGTTGATGTGCGAGCCGTGGTACGATAGCCGTGGAGAGCGAATTGTAGCATCTCACGCCAGTCTTTGTATGTGACTGTCATTATCTGTATGATCTTGTTAATGTTTTTATTTGCAGCTTCGACAACACCATTCATCTTTGGCCGATAGGGAGAAGAATTGTGATGCTGAATCTTGAATTGCTCGCACAAGGTAGTGATCATAGTTTTATTGAGATTTGTACCATTGTCAGTGATGATCCTTTCCGGGATACCATATCGGCAAATGAGGTTTTGCTTGATGAAGCGGGCAACAACATTCTTGGTAACGGAAGCGAAGGAAGCTGCTTTGACCCACTTTGTAAAATAGTCAATGGCTACTAGGATGAAGAGGTGTCCATTGGAGGATGTAGGCTTGATCTCTCCAATCATATCAATTCCCCACATAGCAAAGGGCCAAGGAGCCGTCAAGACATTCAAAGGAACCGGAGGTACGTGCACTTTGTCAGCATAAATTTGACACTTATGGCAGGTTCGAGAGTGTTGATAGCAATCTGCTTCCATGGTAGACCAGTAATAGCCTGCCGGTAGGATTTTCTTCGCCACCATATGCCCACTGGAGTAGGTGCCAAAAGTACCTTCATGTAATTCAGCCATGATCTTTTCAGCTTCAACCTTATCCACACACCGAAACAAAATGGAGTCATGATTGCGTTTGTACAGGATGCCATTACTAAGGAAGAATTTAGCAGAGAATCTCCTTAAGAACTTCTTATCATTGACTGAAGCTCCTTCTGGATATTCTTGAGCCTCGAGATACCTCTTGACTTCATGAAACCAAGGCTGGTCCATTATCTCTTCAGTATTAATCTCGTGACAGTGTGTTGGTTCATCCATTCGTTCGATGGTGATCTGGGGAGCCTCATTATCCCAATTAAGTTTAAACATAGATGACATTATGGCTAGAGTGTCTGCTAGCTGATTTTCTTCTCGCGGGAAATACTCGAAGGTAATCTTCTCAAAATGTGGTAGCAATGTCAAAACATGTTCTTTGTAAGGGATACGGTTTGGGTGCTTGGTGTCCTATTCCCCTTTGATCTGACTGATGACCAAAGCTGAATCTCCAAACACATCTAAAGATTTGATTCCCAAGTCTATGGCAGCTCTGAGACCAAAGATGCACTCTTCGTATTCTGCCATGTTGTTTGGATAGTTGAAGCAAAGTCTGGCAGTAAAGGGAGTATGATACCCTTATGGAGATATGAGTACAGTTTCGATGGCATTACCAAGTGCATTGGATGCTCCATTAAAGAACAGGGTCCATTAGGATCATTGTTCAGGTCCATCATATGGTATGATTTCTTCACAGTTGTCTAATGTCATGATGTCTTCATCCGGGAATTCAAACTTCATGGACTGATAGTCTTCTACAGCTTGGTGAGCAAGATGATCAGCCAATACACTGCCCTTTATAGCTTTTTGGGTAGTATATTGTATGTCGTACTCCGTTAGGATCATCTGCCATCTCGCTATTCTCCCAGAAAGAGCAGGTTTTTCGAAGATGTACTTTATCAGATCCATTTTAGATATCAACAAGGTAGTATGAGTCAGCATATACTGTCTTAACCGGCGAGCAGCCCATTCCATAGCGCAACAAGTTTTCTCGAGCAGTGAATATCTGGTTTCACAGTCGGTAAACTTTTTGCTCAGGTAATAAATAGGGTGCTATTTTCGGCCATACTCGTCATGCTGCCCCAATACACACCCCATTGAATTTTCTAAAACAGTCAGATACATAATCAACAGTCTTCCCTCGACTGGCGACATCAAAACATGAGGCTCTTGTAAGTACTCTTTGATTTTGTCAAAAGCAAGCTGGCATTTATCATTCCATCTGACTACTTGATCTTTCTTCAATAGTTTGAAGATTGGCTCACATGTAGCTGTTAGGTGAGAAATGAATCTGGCAATATAGTTCAAGCGTCCCAAGAATCCTCTGACTTCCTTCTCAGTACGAGGAGCATGCATCTCTTGTATTGCTTTAACTTTGGCAGGATCGAATTCTATACCCTTATTACTGATGACAAACCCTAGGAGTTTACTAGACCGTACTCCGAATGTGCACTTGTTTAGATTCAACCTCATCTTGTACTTCTTCAGCCTCTCAAACAGCTTTTGTAAGTGATCAAGAAGCTCTTCTTCTGTTTGAGATCTGGATATCATATCGTCTACGTAGACCTCTATTTCATGATGTATCATGTCGTGAAATAAAGCTACCATGGCGCGTTGATAGGGTTCCCCAATGTTCTTCAATCCAAATGGCATCACCTTGTAGCAGAATGTGCCCCACTGTGTGACAAATGTTGTTTTCTCCATGTCTTCAGGTGCCATTTTGATTTGGTTGTAACCTGAGAATCCGTCCATGAAGGAAAACACTTTGTGTTGGGCCGTATTGTCAACCAGGATATCGATGTGGGGGAGTGGAAAATCATCTTTAGGGCTTGCCCTATTCAAATATCTATAATCTACGCACATTCGTACTTTTCAGTCTTTTTTTAGGTACGGGAACAATGTTGGCAACCCATTGAGGGTAGGAAGTAACAACCAAGAATCCAGCATTGATTTGATTCATGACCTCCGCCTTGATCTTTTCTGACATATCAGGTCTCATGTGGCAGACTTTTTGTTTTACTGGCGGCCAATCTTCTCTTGTATGAAGACGATGTACCACGATGTCCGTATCAAGTCCCGGCATATATTCATATGACCAAGCAAAGATCTCAACATAATCATGCAATAGCTGAATCAGATGCTCCTTGACTCTGGGCTCTAGATTGGCACCCACCTTGACCTCTTTTTTATCCTCCTTGGTACCCAAGTTGATTATATCCACAGGCTCCTCGTGAGGCTGAATGGTTCTTTCCTCTTATTGTAGTAGTCTGGCAAGTTCCCCTGGTACTTCACAATCTTCCTCACCTTCGTCTTCGGCTTGGTAGATTAGATCTTCAGAGTCACAAAAGGCCATAGAAGTATCGTTACCCATGGGATCCAGAATGGAGGGGTACCTGCATTTGTGAGTATGGGTGTGTGTAAGGGTATAGCCATCCTTAAAAATAAAATGTAAAAGAAAAACAATGAGCACAAAAGTTTGTATGCGAAAAATGTCCATGATTCATTGAATGTCATATGAAGATGAAATAATAACCCTTACAAATGGACCATTGTGCCTCGGGCAAGACACAAGGTTTTAAGAGTGCGAATTGTTTTTGAATATTACAGATCCAAAAATAAGTAAAGGTAAATTACTAAGGGATGAAAGTTATTGGGACAAAGTCTCTGGCCTCCCAATTGCAGAGTCCTCCGTCAATAGTCGGAAAGATCCAATCCTCTAAGATGCAATCCTCTTCACCATCTTCTACCGCATTGACCTTTCGGTTGCTAATCTTCAAGGGTGGCCCTCCCGCACGGGCACGACGTACAACCTTCTGAGCACTTGAAGTGAAACCTAATCCAAATTTGTCAAATTTATACGGAATATCCGGAAGTTTCCCCCAGATGGTGCATCCACCTTCTTCCACTACTGCCTTGGGGTCCTTCAGAGATGACATCTAGAGTGGAGGTCTTGTAATCTTGGGAATCTGGGACACAACTTTGGTCACTGCTACCTCTTGGTGAACCTCTTCGAAGTGTTGAAAAGGAGTTTCAATGAACTCACCGTCCAATTCCACATACCTGAAGGAATTGAGATGGCTAATCATATTTTCTTCTTCTCCGTGGACAGTGATAATCTTTCCTTGAACCGGATATTTCAGCATCTGGTGCAAGGTAGAGGTGACAGCGCCAACATTATGGATCTATGGCCGTCCAAGCAGACAGGAGTAATAGGGGCGGATGTCCATTAAATAAAAGGTTGAGTTAAAAGACTGAGTCCCAACCTTTATGGCGATATCCACCTCCCTGTGTACCATCCTCTTTGAGCCATCAAATGCCCTTACGACTATGTTACTTGGCCTTAACGTCAGTCCTTCGCAGTCCAGTCTATTAAGAGCTTTCTTCGGTAAAACATTCAAAGATGAGCCAGTGTCCACCAAGACATGGGCCAGAGTTGTGCCTCTACCTTCCAGAGACATGTAATGCCTCATTGTGCTTTCTTCCCCTTGGTGTTAGATTAACATCTGAGAAGCCTAGGCCGTTATCCGCTGTCAAGCTGGCCACACAATCTTGAAATTGATCAGCAGACGTCTCTTGAGGCACATGGGCTGTCTTTAGGAACTTCACCAGGGCTTTTGCATGTGCCTCAGAACACAGTAGCAATGCCAACATGGATATTTTGGAGGGAGTTTTCCCCAACTGTTTAACTACATCGTAGTCGCTCCTCTTTATTATTTTTAGAATCTCCTCCATTTATTTCTTGGAGGTCTCGGGGATAGTCAGTGATTGAGTCTTCGTCTGGACAGGCTCCACTTGAATACTTTTTCCTCGAGTTTCAGCAGCAGGAGTATTGGTAGGAATGATAGTAGGGGTTATAACAGCTTCGTCAATAGGAGCACTTGCAGAGATGATTATTGGTACGGAAGTAACCTTTGAAGCAGCCACGGGTCCAAAAACTGCCTTTGGGGGGGGGGGGGGGGAAATCTCTGGAGAAAAGATCCTACCGCTTCGGGTAATCTTACTAGTTCCGACAATATTTCTAAATTTAGAATCTTCTTCTTATGAGTTTATCTCTTTGACGGCCATCCCATCTTGTTTGATGCCATGGTAGTAGATGTCCCCACCGTAATTCCACGACATAGTTTTGTCTGATTCATATGGGACTGGCCCAGGCATTGTGATTATAAGAGGAGTAGTTTTCGGAACCAATGTAATTCTAAGGGGTCTTTTGGGGACCCTGGAAGAATTGGTGGAGATGGTAATGATTGAAACGTCTTCAACAGGAACAGGTGAAACATGAGTACTTTCAAACATGATGTCTTTGTTGTCTATCAAGCGTTGAATGTCTGTTTTCAAAAAAGGGCAAACAGTTGGTGAGGATAACCAGAGGTGGTAGGCTTTATTACAACCCGGGAATACACCGGCTTTCAACAAGTTTATCTTAATGATTGGGAGTGGAGTCACGAGTCCATCAACTGTGGTAACAAACAAATCTTCTTCAATAGCATTGGTGTTGTGACCGTGTCTGGGCATAGGAGCAGAAATGACGTTTGGCTTCTTGGGCGCATCAAACTCAATTTTTTCGCCTCTATAAGGTCTTGAATTTTGTTTTTCAAGGCCCAATAGTTGTTAGTGTCGTGACCCGGACTTTCAGAGTGATATGCGCAACGGGCATTTGGGTGATACTGAGGGGACGTTGTGTTAGGGTTTTTTGGAGCTTCTTTTAAAGTTGCCAAATTGGATTTCAAAAGATGCGGTAATACTTGGGACAAAGTCATATTGATTCTGGTGAATTGCCGCACTGGCCTTTCCACCCTTGGTTGATTACTTCTTGGTTGATCAGATATAGGCTTTGGGATCATAACAACCCCTACCATTGGTCGGCGTTTGGCTCTCCCTTGGTTCCTTTGTGGATATACAGCAGCTACTTCTTTATTCCCAATAAAAGGCTTCCTCACAACTGTAGAAGAAGATGAATCCTTCTGAATATTTCCACTTTTTATGCCAGCTTCCACCCTCTCTCCGGTCAGTATTAACTCAGTAAATCCTGCAGATGATCTTCCAATTAAATGGTTGAAGAAAGGGCCCGATAAAGTACCTAAGAACATGTCCACCAATTCCCTTTTAGACAGAGGGGGTTGAACTCTCCCAGCCAAATCTCTCCATTTCTGCGCGTAATCCTTGAAACCCTCATTCGAAGCCATAACCATACTCTGAAGTTGAGTACGGGTAGGCGCCAAATCAGCATTATATTGATATTGCTTGTAGAAAGCTGTGACAAGATCTTCCCAATTGTGGACGTTGGCTCTCTCTAGTTGGTAAAACTAGTCGAGTTGTGTTCCAAATAGGTTATCTTGGAAAAAATGCACCCACAAGTCTTTATCAGCGGAGTGTGGTTGGATCTTTCTCATGTATGATCGGAGATGCATCTTAGGACATGACACCCCATCATATTTTACGAACAAAGGCACTTTGAATTTCGGAGGAATCACAATTTCCGACACTAGTCCCAATTCTTCAAAGTATAGGCCTGGCACCTTTTGTATTTCCATAGCGCTCAAACGCTCTTCGAGATGTTTGTACTTATCATCAGCTGGAGGATACTGTTCCTCAGAGTAGTCTTCCTCTTCTTCCTCCTCTTCAGATTCTGAAGGGACTGCTGTTTCTTTTCCTTTTCCCTCTCCTTCACCGGACGTTGTTGCAAAAGTCAAGGTTCTTCTAGTCCGCCCCTAAATCTTCTCCCCATGTTTAAAACCCTGGTGACTTTCTTTGTTTTCTTTTTCCTTTCCTCAGCCAGTAGAGTCTTCAACTCTTCTTGCCCCTTGGCTAGGGTCATGAGCAACTGTTGAAACTGCGTGTTCTGAGCTTGGAGATCTTTGACTGTTTTTTCGAGATCCATCTTACTGAAATAAACAGTAGAGAGATGAGGAAACTTGTTGCAAAAGACCTGTTTATTTTATGATGAATGATATGTGCATATGTAATATTTTCAAGGATTTCAAAGATTCAAGTTCATTTTAGACAAAAAGAAACACACGTTATATTAATAAGATAAAGTTTAGGTACATCAATGCCCCTTGGGCAAAATAATATAAAACTCTAAGATAAAAAAGTAGTGCGCATCCTCTTTGGTGCTATGTAGGCATTTAGAGTCTGCTTCTCATGAAGTAGCCTAGTGAGTTCCAAAACCTTCTTCTCGCTTGCGTAAAATTGGGCTTCGAAAGTATCTCACTCTCCTTTGAGCTGTATCCAATCCCTTTGTAGTCTTCAAGAGATGTGGGCATGTCAGGATGTAGGATAGTGTATGGAATATATCCCTCCTTAACATGCTCAATAATTACCAGAAGAATGGAAGGATAAGGCATCATAAGACTTTGAGCGCGGGTTTGTACCCATTTAAGGTAAGGCTCAAGAGGGATGGAATTATTGTGTCCCAAAGTCTTACTATCCACCTTGTTTAGCATCCTCCAAGTTCGGATGAATCTCTGGCGAAGACCTTGACCGTCGTTGTCGTAGTCGAATACCAAACCTTGAATCAGCATCTCGTGTGGGCCATCCCTTCGGGCGTAACCAAACTTTCTTAGAGCTAAACATGGGTTATAAGTGATGCCTCCCCTAATGCCAAGTAGAGGGACATTAGGGAATTCCCCACAGCGGTCAACAATGATAACACTCTCTTTGGATCGGGAGCACCAATGAATATGTGAATGTTTGAGCGTTATTAACCTTTGTGATCATCTTGAACCTTGCTCATTCTTTAAGACTGATTGGGGAAGATGAGAAATAAACCATCTTTCCAGGAGAGGAGTGCAACACATAAGGACACCTATTTTCCTCATTGTGCGAGTGTGAAAAGAGTGTAGGATATCCCCTAGCAATATAGGCACCGGGTTACGTGACATGAAGATCTTGACGGCGCTCACATCTATGAGTTGGTCAGGATTGGGAAATAAGACCATCCCATAGATAAGAAGAGCCACAATTTCCTCAAAGACTTGCAAGTCTAAGGAATTCCAACAACTTTGGGCTTTCTCAAAGAGGAACTTTGCTAAGAAGCCTTTGACACCACTTCTAGTTTCCCAATGAGTTGTGACATCAGATGAGTGCAAGTACAGAGCTTGAGAAATCTCTTCCGGCTTTGGGTATCTTTCTGTACTGTTGAAAGGTAGTTGATTGAGAATGGGAATCCTTAAGAGTTGAGAGAATTCTTCCAAAGTAGGCACAAGCTGATAGTCGGGAAATGTGAAGCAATGGTGCAAAGGATCAATGAACTGGAAGAGCACCTTCATCATATCCTCATCTGTGTTGGAGGTGACCAAGTTGAGTAGACGACCATGTCTCTCGGTGAATGGAGAGTTCTTAGGGATCCTTGAAGCTAGATCCTTAAGTTGTGGAGGAATTCTTACAAGGTTGACTTGGATAGTTTTCCTGCGAAGTGAATCGATATCCTACAAAACAAGAACAAATGAATATCCAAAATCCTTGAAATGGTTAGTGGATGCATGTGATGTTCATGATGTCCATGATGTTATGTACAAGTATGCATATACAAGAAAATCAAACAAGTTCTTAGTTTAGGCTTGCATGGGGTTTTATAGGTAAGTACCCTCTTGAAGTTTAGTTGGCTTAAACCTGTCCTAATAATAGTAACCGGGTTCTGAGGAGCTTAATATCACCAGATTGTTTCCTTGGTCATTGTTTCAGCTCAAGCCTCTTTAATGGCGACCGAAATATCCCAAGAAACCAACCCTCAATGAGTGTAGTATCGAGTATCTACCAACTTCGGACTGCACCAAAGCCGGTCATCTCACTATATCCTAAAGGCCAAGTTGGTCAAGTAAGGGTTCTAGAAGTTCATTAGTGCTTTATGACATCACTCAGCGGCCCCGTATTCTCTTTGATTAAATCAGAGGCTACCAGTACCAACAAATATGTCACACTAACATAGCTATTGCTTAGACCATGTCGATATACCCCGCACAGTTTCCACGACATATTGCTATTTACCTATAATGTATCCCAAATCCGGGTAGAGGATTTCAAACCCAAACAAAGAACTGTAACGTAAAGCATACAAGTCAAAAAATGTAAGAAAATAAATGTGATCTAGCCCTAAGGTAACCTCACTTTTATAATATCTCCAGTAGAGTCGCCAGTTCTGTAATACGGTGGGAGAACTGACTTGAGGGTTTTGCATTTTATCGCAAATGTTGCGGTTAGCAAGAGTCACCATCGACTTTTCTTTTATCCAAAATGAAAGGTGAAAAAGCACAGGAAAGACCTTTGAGATTGTTTCTTAAGTTCGGGGGGTAGATTATGAAAAGGGAAGGTATTAACAACCTTTTCATCCATGGTTTTCCATGGACTCTTAGTTACTTGCTAGATCACTTGCTTTTGTTTTGAAATTTTACTTTGTGTGGTTTTTGAAAGTATTTTGTAAAAGAAGCCATTGTTTAGGAAATCTTTGTAATGATTCTCGTTCGTAAGAATGTATACAAAGATGTTTGTCTTTTTGAAAATGTTTTCAATGTTTGTAAGATGTTTCGGAAATGTGTGTGTTTGTTTTGGAAAAATAGAAAGGATAATTGTTTGAAGATAGAGCACGTAACTAGAAGTAATCTACCTACTCAATTGTCTTTCTTTTTCATTTTCTATTCCTTTGACATTGTTGTCTTACCATTGATTTGGTAAGCAACCATATCTTTGGATGTAAACGGGACGGGCGTGGGTCATCGTATAACCATGATTAGTAATGTTGCAAAGTATCTTGATATTTTTTGAGGGACTAAGATCATTTTTGTAAGGCAACTTTGAATAGCATCATCGAGGGACTATGATCTTATGCTTGTTTGTTTTTGCCAAGATACTTCGCATGTGTAATATGGTCATTTTTGTGTAAGGCAACCAAGTGGAGTAACCCTAAGGGTGCTTGTGTGCAAGTGTGTTATTTTCATGCTTGATTTTGTCTTGGATTAGGGTTTTCTATTTGAGTTGTTTTGATCATTCCATTCAAACCCTAATTACTAGCATGGTATATAAAAGCGGTAAATTGCGTAATTTAAAGATTACTACGTTATTACCACATTTCATGGGAGGGGTTATACAAATTATAAATGGGGATTTGCAATAATGTAAATCTAATTAAGCTATTACAACCAAATTGAATTTGTACAAGTATTTGAATAAATAATATACAATATAAATTAAATATGCAATGCTTATGTATATGCAAGAAAAGAAATTTGCTTTATTTTTCATATGCAAAAGAGTTTTGACCTAATCCTAATAATTTAAGAAAAGGAAATTATTTTTTTATAAATTGGTTAACCCTAATTTCTAATTTGTAAAAGAAGATAAAGTTCTTTAAGTATTATTTTTTGTATTTTTGTCTTAAAATAGTAAATAATATTTATGAAAATATTTAGCCTTTTTATATGTCAAAATAAATATTTACAAGTATGAAAAAAAAGAAATAAAAATTATCCTAAGTCTATTTTATTTTACAAATTTATTTAAGAAAAGTAGTTAATTTACAATTTACTAAAAATATTTTTTATGTGAAAATAAAATACAATAAACAAAATGCAATATTTATCATGTTTTATATTTTTATGATTTTTTTATGCTAAGGAAAAAATATTTAATGAAATAAATAAAAATAAAATAAATGAATGAAAATAAATTGGGCCAGGGGTATCCTGAGTAATCAGGAGGTAATATTAGAAAAAAACATAAGCCCAAATGGAAAAGAGCCCAGTGCTGCAAAAATGAGAAAAATGGCAAAAAAATGTGAGAAAATATGCAAAAGGTAGCGCCAAGGTTCGAACCCATGACCTATGCATTTTCAGCGCGCTACCTTGCCACTGGGGTGGCTGTACATCCGTTAGTTCATATGAAATAAAAAGCACATAACATATAACGCCTCCTTGCCCTGTACTTCATCTTCTTCCTCAAGCTAGCCAGAACCTCTATATATTTCTCATTTCTCCATGAAAATGGAAACTTCAAACATGAAAATGATAGTACTTTTTTCCACGATTTCAACCATGTAACTCATGTAAACTAACAATCAATGATCAAAGCTAATTTCAATGGCCCTAATTTTAAACCTAATTTTTACACAAATTTTAAATCTAAAATTCTTCATACATAATGAACATAAATGAAATTTATGCACATGGTTGGCTTTAGCACAACAATATCTACATTTTTCTTTCACAAATCGAGACCAATGGATGTCTGTATAAAGAGATAGAAGTTAGAGTTCTTACCTCCTTCAACTGAGATCGTGAATGGAGTTTGAGTGGGTTCATGAAGGCATGAAGGTCCCTTTAGCTTGCCTGAACCTCCCTGAGTATGTTCCAATCTTTACCTTGTCTTGAAAATACCTGGATCTCCCTATCCAAGTCAACCTGCAACCTTGAAAAATAAAAATGGCAGATGGAGAAGGAGGAGTTACAGTGATGGGATGATGGTCTAGAACACTTAGATATTATGTAGGTTAAGTGTTTAGGTGATTAGAACTTGAAACGCACGAGTGGATTTTTGGATTGCTATGCTTAGTACAAAACTGCAAGTTATGGCAGGTTTTTGGTGATAGAGAGTTTCAGAGTCTTTCTGGCCTTTTGCAATCGTGTCCTAAGTTGTAATGTGTTTATGTATAAGTATAGAGAAGGTTTCAAGTCAGCTCCACAACAAATTTCTCAAATGTAGGCTTTTTGCTCTATTGCTTGCCTTTTAAGAAAAGTGAAGAGACAACTCTCTACATGCTTGTACAGGCCTGGTTTGAGTTGGTACAAGTCCTAGACACTTTGCTTTTGGTTTATAGGACCCGTGTGTGCAGAGAAACAAATGCAAGGCTCGTGGAGTGAAAAGTTGCAAAAGTTATGCTTTTCTAAAATGGCAATGGCAACTTTGTGCCATTTATGGAATTAAAACTTGGACAAAGACTCTTATGCTTTGATTAAGGCTTTATCAACTGTGTAAGCATTAAATTATGAAGTTAGAAACAAGTTTGAGGCCTGTAGAGCAAGGATTATGCAGCCTGGGTTCAGATTTTAATTTGGTTCATCATGAAATGTCTTGAAATCAAAGTGAGAAATTGCCAACTTCATCTCTTCGATTCTACCTAACCAAAAATGATCTCAAGGTGTTATTGTACATTTTGGAAAGCTTGCAATATTCTCTATAACTCATCTTTGAAATGCATTTCAAGATTCCTCTTGGAACTAGGTGAAAAGTTTCCATGAAGTTAGGTCAAAAACCTTCCTAAATTAGGGCATGAGCATGTATTCACAAAATTATATCTTGAGATCCAAGCATCTTTAGGGGAAAATGTGTGTAGAAAAGTTGTAGATTTCATGGAGATCTACAACTTTCATGTTGTGAACTTCCTTTGAATCATCTTGTATCATGGTGAGAATTTGGCTTAAAGTTGAGAAAAAATAAGAAATTTTCTATACTTTGAAAATTTTCTAAATTAAGAAAATTTCAAATTTCAAAACAAAATCTTCAATCTTTAATTTCTTGATGAACAAGTTTCAAATTTTGACATGTTTTGATGAATTGGGATCCTTGGCACTTGATTTTGACCAAAAAGTCAAAATTTGACTTTTCAATATACAATTG